>QNGE01005727.1:0-39635 GCA_008508345.1 Paragonimus westermani
ACACCTCTGCGTTTGAGCGGCTCTAAAAGTGTAGATCGATCCCCGTTTGCTAATCGTCACACAATTACGTTCGTCCAGCTTCTGCTTTAACTGCGATTCTGGTGTTTGTCGTTTATTCATCGGAATCGCATCAATTTTACTACTGGATCTTCTCTCTAGTTCTCATACTAACCACTTGATTGGTCAATTGTCATTTGGTGTTCGCCCTCTTTCAGACAGTTGTCCATTATTTTTCAACGTTTTGGAAGCGGTTCGACCAACAGACTATTTTCCTTTAACCATCTTTGGGCCGGTTACATAGCATTTTATATCATCATGATTGTCAAGCGAGCTAAGTCAAAACCGGTTCGTCACTTAATTGCCAAGTAGCTTTGAATTGCAGATGACCAAGTTAATTTCCAGGGTTGTCAATCCAGCAACAGGGAACCATGGTAACTCTGAGGCTTGAGCGATGTTTTTCCGAGCACACAATTGTAGATCGCGCAGTTGAGTTCCAATCGCTTTCGCAGTGGCCGGAGTGCGGAATTTGACTCCTTTGAACTGACGAATAGTCAAGCGGTCAGTGGGTTAGAAGACCACTTTCGATGAGCCGAGGCGAATCGGAATAGTACTCGAACTGGACTTCAGTTCACCTTTAGTTGGCCATGTGGAGTGGTGTTCACCCATCTTCTGAGAAGAGCGCCTGGTTGTGTGGTCAATGCAACCTGTTCCAGAAGATCATGTGAAAGAGTAAACATTAAATGATATCACACAATCAGGCAGGCAATCGGTGAGTTGTAAACGTACTGGCGGGTTGAATCTGAACTAAATACTCAGTTGTGCTGCACTGTGAGTCGTTTTAACTGCTTTACCCGTTCTGTGCGTCACCAGTTCATGCAACGTCTTCTCTTTACAGTCTAACGTCTTGAAAACCGACTTCCTTTCCGCCTATTGGAGTTCGATTTCCTGTACTGTCGATATCATGACTTTAGATGAGCTCCAAATGTGAAAAGTCAGTGCTTCGGCTGGATTCGAACCAGCGACAGACACAGCATGCCTCAACGCGGCAAGCGCTCTACCAGCTGAGCTACGAAGCCACACCGGGAGCTCGGAAATTTCACATTTGGACTCTGTAGCTGGTAGAGCGCTTGCCGCGTTGAGGCATGCTGTATCTGTCGCTGATTCGAATCCAGCCGAAGCCCTGACTTTTCACATTTGAGTCTCATCTAAATTCATTAATCTGCCGCACTACTTATTAGTGATATCATGACTATCAATAAATTCTGCGGGATGGCCGTTCCCTGCGAATGTCCGTCGTAAAAATATCATTTCCGTCCCACTCGCGTAACCCGTGATTAGCTCCATATGTCAAACTACTGACGAGGTTTCTTTCCTGTTTGTTCGTTAGTGCACCTATTTTGTTGTAGTGGGGCTATGTTCTCGCCTACATTTTCATCTTGGTTTGCACTCATAGGTTACCTGACTAGATCTACCATTTGATCATGACGATAAATCAATCAATGATTAAAGTCATAAGAACCATAGTGCTCAGAGAAACGTATCGTAACTTCAAAATCCGCGATCACTTACTGGCCTGGTCGTCTGCAAATTTACTAAAAACATCGGCCGTGTGTGTCAGTCGTCGCGTGACGCAGCAAACGCTTGTCTTCACAGGAACCGCTTGTTTTTATTATCTTAATTGTTGGTTGCTGACTTGAAGCTTTCCTAAACGCACACCAACAGTATACAGCGTTGTCTACACTTGTATGTTAATTAAACGACATGAATATAAAACCAAGAGCCTATCTGTATTCTTCGCCCTGATTGTCCGAACATTCTAAGCGCATACCCCCCATGTAGCGCTGATCGTTAATCGGAAGCTAGATGTTTTCCGTTAACATGCCTTTTGTTTTAGAATGAAGCTGTGTATTGCTTCTACTTTCAGCTTACGTATTGCATTGATTACATTTTTGTATTTCTGTTTTGGAATGTGACCTTCTGTGTTCCCTGTTTATCATAGTCAGGGGATTAGAACTGCTGGTGATGCTTATCAGGTTCCGATGAACATGGTTGCTCCCCCAAACGCTGGCCCTTCCGGGTTGCATCCAAACCCTCAGGCCCAACCTGGAATGCCGTTGTTGCAGCGTGTTATTCTAGAACTGTTCCAAACAATTCGGGAATATCATATCAACGGTCGTCAGTTGTCAACCCACTTTATGCGTCTACCGACACGCACTGAATTGCCTACCTATTACGAGTTTATCAAACGGCCGATTGAATTGCAAACGATTGCCAAGCAGGTAGTTCAGATGCGTTATCCGGATTTTGAAGAGTTCGTCGCTGACTTGTTTCTCATGTTCGATAATGCATGCCGTTTCAATGAGCCAAATTCACAGATTTATTCGGTGAGTTTTTCTTCTCGTTGTTATCTTTTCAGCTGTGACTGTTTGCGTGTGCCTTTTTCATCTCGCCTGGTTGTTGGTTTGCATTCGCGTTTGCTTGAGATAACCTAATGAATGAACGAAATTGATCTGGGCACATTCCACAATCCATCAGGATAGTCGTATCATTTTTCACCTGTTCGCCCGTCTTCTCTTGAACCAGGATGCACTTATACTCCATCGTGTATGCCTAGCTAAGCGCACAGCCATTCTGAACACTTTTGCCAGTCATCTCGGGATTCCACCGTCAGTCCCACCAGATGTAGTGACCGGCATACGTCGGCTGCTCACCAATTTACACAATGCAATGTTAACTGCCTGTGATCCTGATGGACGTGGTCTTGTAGATTCACTGATTGCCGGGGATGGCACTGAGGCTGCGTTGACTTCGGTCACTGCGACACGTCTCGCTGCTTTACATCGTGCGGTAGCTGCCGGCTGCTACCGTCGACTGGATCGCTTACAGCATGATTGGCTAAAGATTCTGAAACGTGCTAGAGTGGGGGAAGGATCAGGAGGTTCAGTCAACTCACCGAATCCATTACCTACAATGCAACAGCGCTTAGATGCAGCAGAATTGGCCCGTCGTTGGGTAAGACTTCGGGATGAGTTATGCCATCGTCAACAACGTCGATGTGTTATATTCCCGTTCACCACATCTCCCCAAGCTGCAGCCACGGCGGACTCTGTTGGAGCTTTGCCGTCACATTTGTCTTTGTTGAGCCCTGCTATGACTTACACAATGGCCGCCCTAGACCGTGAGCTGACGGAAGAAGATGCAACTTACAAAATTTCAGTATACGGTGACGAGCAGGGCGAAGGCACACTACCGGAACTGTGTGGCGACGAATCGGAAGCGACGGTAGGTTAGCATATTTAACGCGGTTACATTCTTTAAGTCCTGGAATGCGAGCGTATGGTAGTGTGTAATTACGTTATTTAAGCAATCTTACACTATCCCCTATCTTTTTTGTAATGACTAACTAACTGATAACGCAGTCACTTATTGTTCCTAGATCTAACTCTAACGGGTTATCAAACTGGCTGCGACCTAACGATAACGCCGGAACGCGTCCTTTCGTTTTTTGGTTGTAACTGTTTGTTTTGGTGTCCCGCTGTTGTCTATTGTTTAAGCATTGCATCTCTTATTCGTAAGCTTTCGTTTCTTAGGATTAATTAACCGAGATCCTTGTGATATTGGATAGACTTCTGTTGCGTAATGAACATCACCGAGATGCGCCCAAAAACGAAGCTTATTGTGTACCTTTACATTTTTGGCCATTAGACCCGCCCACCTGTTCATCATCGTACGTTTAAAATGTACGTTCTCTTCCTGTCCATGTTTTTAGTGTTTATGTCCGGCATAGTGTGCCCATGGTTCTTCACATATGTTTCGGATCTAGCCAGTTACCTGGCTATGGTACCGTAAAACCGTGAAGAATAGAATTCAGGACCTGGTGAAAATTTTAAAGACGGTTGAGCAATTAATGAGTAGGCAGAAGTTATTTCAAAGTGAATGCCACTGGTTGTAATCCATAGCAGCGTTACAACCCCAGGCAGAAGGCTACAGACACTTTCCAGCAAACATCAATTTAAAATATGATCATACACTACCCACTAAGCTGTTGTTTCCAGCCTGACTCAGCATACGTAAATGGTAGGTTGGTCTACGGAACGTGGTTTTAATCTTAACAAATACATATGAAAGATTCGTTATTTAACCTTGTTGTTTAACATCATGCGTGGATTTTGGTCTGTTCACACGTACTGATCTTGAACCCACAGGAAGTTTACGTTCGAACTCAACCATACCACGTAGGTGATTACGTCTACGTCGAACCCCTACGACCGAATGTTGGTCATTGTCATATCGGGCGTATTGTTCGCATTGCGCAGAAGACACCGTCGAATCAGGATCATCAGACTAAAAATGCTGCCGATTCGAGCGAACTTCAGTCGGATGTTCCTTCACAACCTACGTCTGACTCGGCCACTGAATGTTCCGCGCCTACCCCATCAACGTTCAAAGTGTTCGTGGCGTGGTATTGGCGTTCCAGCGAAGCACGTCCGTCACGTCGTCGTCGTTTGTTGACGTCTGAGGTTTTCCGTACAGCGCTCATCGAAGCAATCCCGCTAGGCAAACTCATGGGCCGTTGTCTCGTGTTGCCGATTTCACAGTTTATCCGTTTTCGTCCCAAGGTCAGTCCCTCTTAACACCCAGCTAATTGGCTCGTTCGTTCAACCTCGGTCCATACGATTGTCTACGAGAATTTCGTCATGGTTTTTAATCCAGATTCGAATTTTGTTTTTCATCCCACCACTTTTGTTTTTTGATTCCGTTTTATTCACAGCGTTACCTACTGTCAATTGCAGTAATTCAGTTATCCAACATGTCGATGCCGACTATGAACCATCTATCCACGAGAACGCGTCTAAGCTGTCTTGTACATCTTCGTTCGTATACAGTCTGGCATGTCTTGACAACACAGGTCTTGGAACGAAATTAGTTGAATCCAAACGGTTCCCATCTGGCAACTTACTTGTTTCTTATCTGTCATTTCACATTTACTATCAGCTCGGTCCAATGTATTTACATTTGTTGTTGACTTACATACGAATATCAGTCAGGTCATCTTGTCGGCTATTTTTTTATACTCCAGCTTCAGTGCACTTCAGTCACTAAACAACTGTTTGTTTCATGTTATCAAGTAGGCTTGGTAGTCCAGGCAGTTGTGGAATTGTTAGAGAAATGTAACTTTTTAGGCTGAATATGATGGGTCATGCCGAGTTAAACTGAATACTAATCTCCCCCCAATAAAACCACTCTCCTAAACAGACCACGTCCATCCGATCGTGTGAAACGTCTGCAGGAATTTACGCTATTGGACGGGCTGCTTCAAAGGTACAGAGTAGTGGCTCTGACTCCGTCTAGTTCCTTCACAGGTGAATGTAATCTGCCCAAAGTAGTAAGCCTGATCATTCCAGAAACCAGCCAAACTCTTCCACATCGCTGATGTCATTACATCATATCACTCACTCCCATTAGTGCTCCTTATTTTAAATCTCGGATTAGCGGTGAATTGTGAACAAAGTCTGATCTAATTTCCATAAATTACTCACTGTTGTTAAGTATAATGAATGTATCGCCTGCTCATTTGAGGACCCTGTGCTCACTGCGATCACTGATTGCAAAACGCTATCCAAGATGACAGCATATCGTACTCAGTAGAATGCCTATGCCGGCAATTTTCTCAATGTCGTTTAACACTACTTGATTTGTTTTTACATTTTTTGTCCCTTTTGGTAATTTTCCGGTACATTCTACCTCACTGTTGTTGTGAACGGCAGCTCCAGCCGCGATACTGTTTTTTTTTTCATGCTCGGATATTTTGAACGTATGAAAGGATGAGTGAGAATGTAGTGTAGCTGTGTGAAAATTTTTCGATGATATGATGTCTCACATTGTTTCTGCAACGACAAACAGCTTAACCTATTCTTTTTGCATCTCAAACCGTGCTGTTTGAAGCTAATAGATCTAAAGGTTATTAAAAAATTTCAGTTCACTACCTCTGTTGTAAAAAAGCAAGCTTCTCTGTTTGTTGTTATACTCTGGCTTTTTTAAGCTCGTTTTATGTCTTTGTTTACTGTAGAACGTTGATGAAAGAGACGTGTTTATCTGCGAATCACAGTTCTCAATCAAGTCACAAACGTTTGTCAAAATCCGAGTGAGTCCATTTCCCTTTAAATATCTTCAGATGGACATGCAGATCCAGGTTGCGCGGTTGTTGGTATTGTGCTCTGAGTAAATCAACACAATTATCGTGATTCTGAGCATGTTGTGCGAAGAGCGCGGTTTTTTCTTTGGCTTTGCGAATGATTGCATCAACTCGTCAGACGGGCCGGTAATATTGCCATCCGCTGTTCCTAGGTATTTGTAGATTATTGTAGCGTCGCATTGCTTTCTAGGCTTGCATTTTCCCCACCCACCAGCGTCGTTACTTCACGACGTCCTAGTCAGGGCGGTCACTGGTGTTTATAGAAAGTGCGGTAAGCAGGCTGCCTCCATCTGAATTCGCTGTTGACGGCACTCCACCAGCAGTCAGTATTAATGCGTTGATATCCAGCGGTTGCTAAACGTTGATGTTCAACAGCACAGTTGAGGTGAATTCACTTCGATTAAGTAAACGGGAGGACTCTGTGTACAGACTCTTTCAGTGTTTGGTTGTAACTGATTGCATCTTGTAAACAACATATAAACACATGAACAGAGTAGTCAGAAACGCTAATGCGCACGACTTATGACCCAGCAGCTTTCTTCGGACAGTATTATTAGCGAATAGCCCCATCATGTGTTTCCCTCATACGTTCAGTTTCACATCTAACCTTCGTTTTCCGCTTTATACTATTCTGTTCTGTAGTACGCACTTGATACTCAGAGAAATGCGACACGGCATAAATCATGTACATTGACTTTTTTGACTGCTCCGTTAAAATTCGTTTAGTGGAAATGCTTTCACATGTAATTAGGTTTGCCACATGAAGCTGAACTGGTGTATTGAGGACAACTCTCTTACGGATTTCACCGTCCTTTTTTAATCGTACTGAACCTTTCCGATGATGGCTAGTCCGTAGAGCCACACTTATATCAAGTATGCTATAGTCGTCAGTGGGTTCGTTTCGTTTGTGGGTGAACCAGTTAGTGGATGCTCATTTTTATTTACCTACATTGTCATGATTCCCATACAATCGTTCGTCACGTGGCGTAAAAACTGGTGGCATATGATAGCCTGCATTTTCTGCATGCTGATTCATCTTTTTGTGCATGTGTCAGCAGTGCTGTTCTTCCCATTCTACTTCAGTTGACAGTGTTGTTGTGTGGGAGCAGTTATTACCCTCATGTTTTTTCTTACGTACAACTTTAAGCCTTAAAGTGTAGGTGGTTTGATAACATTGCAGCGCTATTAACAGCTAAGATGACTAAGGTGCCCCATAATTTAGTCTTTCATATACACTTCAGAATTGGGACATTCCCACTCCAGTCGGCATTGAAATGGAACCTCGTCCAGTGCCCTTTGTTCCCACACGTTTGCCACCAAGTGAGCCTTTGGAGAATGCTTTGGAACAGGTGGACACAAGTATCTACACAGATGTCACCTATCCGCTCCCTCGTGTGTATGAGGCAAGTTGCATAATCAGCGGTGGTCTGGTTGTCGTTTGAGGATTAAAAAATAGAGCATTTTATTCGGATAAATCTCAACCTGTGTGCTTACCGTCTGATCTTACACAATCATTTTGTTAGTTGACAAATATCAAGGTGAACATTTCCAGTCAGTCACAACTGCTCTTAGCACTTCGACTTTTTTGTGTGTACGTAGATGAAAACATGCGAGGGTTGTCGAATTTGCTTAGCTTCATTTGAAAAAAAGTGAAACTTCACAATCCATTTTTACCTTACGTAAACTTACCTGATGTAAACTTTACCAATAATCCTATTTTTCGGTTTAACTCTTTTAGTCCATTATTTTGGATGATCCCACCCGAACCGATGATGATATTGTCTACGAACAATACGTTCATCAAAATGGCTTTCTAGTCAAATTGGGTTCGTTACTTTTTGTGCTTACTCCATTACTTTGTCACCTTTCGCAATCCCTTCACCTGCGTTTTCTTACATTGTTTCCTAACCACGTATTTTCACTTACAGGTGATTTTCTGTACATTCCGGCTGCGATCGACTCTTCCGAACGCCATATAGTACGAGTGGACAAACTGTGGAAGTCTGTGAAGTGAGCATCATGACTTTTTACCCACAACGTTACATCCTCCATTGCCAAGGTTTTTCAGACATGCCTAATTGCTCACTGTCATTTTGCTTCTTAGACAAAATGTCATCTTTGTATCCGGCCCGTGGTTTATCGCTCCGTCTGCAGTGGAGCACTTGCCAACTCGTGTATTCTATCCGAAGGAGGTGTTTCTCACAAGTGCCGAGCACGCCACTCACGCTCTTGCCTCGGCTACAGGAAAGTGTTACATAATGCGTCCTGTGGATTATTGCCAAGGTGGGATATCCGTGTTTCTTCGTGTAGTTATTTATAAGAAAAGGTGTCACACGTCATTTATTGCTTCTTCCGATATTCTTCTAATCGTTGCATTTTTTACTTATCACAAACCGAGGTTGTTTTGCATGCGTCTTAGGTTTAATTCGGGTCAAGTAGGTATCCTTTCCATCAAAGGATCAAAGTTTCCAGATGCCTACCTGCTTCAGAAGGAAGGATGGGCTTTCTGTGGTATGGCATTTGTCCTCATCTTATAAGTTATCCACTTAACTAATTCCTGCAGTATTTTAGATTATTTTACTGATGTAATTTTTGTGGCCACCGTTTTTGAAGGGCTCAACTCGTTACGTTTTATCCCGTGAATAAGGTCGTGTAAAATCTGTTCTGCGTTTTACTTCAGAGGTCAGCTGGTTACCACTAGAACTTAACACCCTGAGGTCCAATCAAACAGATGACGACCGCGAACAGTTCGGTTGTTTTCATAATAAAAAATACATGGATATCAGCAAATGCATATGAGTAGATATATGAAATCGGTATCAAATGTCACATACGTTCGAAATGGTACGTCCCAAAAGTTTTCGACCGTCAGTGGTCGAACACAAACAGAAAATGTCCAAATTCAAGATGGCGGTCAAGCGACCTTCATGCGGGCCTGATTATTTGATCAAACATACTATTCACAAACGGGGGGAAGTAGGCGCGGGAGGAAGTCTAAACGGGTGTTACAGGTCTTCTCAGATTTTTTTGATTGGGCTTAGATTTAATAAACACGCTGTTCGAGGAAAGGAGCAAACTTGTCTGCTCAACCATCATGACGCAACGAGACCTAGCGTCTTCGTTCTGTCCGAACCGCTGATTCGACCCATTGGTAATCATGCTCATCATTTCAATTTTGAGCCGTACTTATGAGTCTAACGAGTCGGGCTGTCGTTGGTCTTGGCAGTGGTCCTCGAAGTTGGAGGTTGATATGTAAATGCGAATATATGGCGAAGAGAAGGAAAATAAACGGGCGAAAACAATTGGCTCTCACAAAATAGGAGCCAACCAGTTTGCGAGTACAGGCTCGCCGCTGACTGTGATACGGTGTCATATCGAAAAGTGCTTCCGGTCAGTGTTGTAGATGTTGCCGAGCTCTCCAACCAAATAGACAGCACCTTCCAACCTTGCCGAGCATACTGGTTAAAGCTTTCCTAGTCCATGACCAATTCACCGTTCGATCGCCTTTTGGTTTCTTCCGACCATCAACAGTTACATTGAACAATGCTCGGTGTGACGAACGCTTAGTCGGCATAGTGATTACGTGACCCAACCAACGACGACTGTGCATTCTTACCATTTCGGTTATCGGTCGCGAACTGGCACAT
Organism: Paragonimus westermani; assembly: GCA_008508345.1. Lineage (NCBI taxonomy): Eukaryota > Metazoa > Platyhelminthes > Trematoda > Plagiorchiida > Troglotrematidae > Paragonimus > Paragonimus westermani. The sequence continues at coordinate 9,844 of QNGE01005727.1, forward strand.
TTCTTAGATGCGCACCGACAGACTGCCGTGTGGTACGACAAAATTCCTAATCATACTAATAAGTAGTCGGGGATTTGGTTTATTTTCAAGTTGACCATCACTCACGTTTGATTGCAGCCTTCGCAGTCACATAGACTTTCCAGCCAGCTTCTTTCGAAAAGAAGCACTAGACTCGAGTTTCGCTCTCATTAGAGCTCATCAGTAGTGCATATCCTTGCCACGGCCGGGATTTGAACTCCGGCCATTCCAATCATGAGGCAACCGTGTTGACCACTGCGCCATTGATCTCACATTAGGCACGACCGAATTATCAAATCTGAACGCTCAACCACTCTCACTTGTGAGCAATGATCAGGTTGCCCGATCGTCTCGAGAGGAGACACTGTTACTGCCTGTTAACTTCAGTCGATAACCCCGCGATTAGGACTTTCGAGACAGGTCGAGATTACTGAACTAATTAAACCTGCAAGGCGATATTTTAGATTACTGATGATTAGTCGGGGCTTTGGTTTATTTTCAAATCGACCTCCACTCACTGATGAGCTCTAATGAGAGCTTCTTTTCGAAAGAGGCTGGCTGGAAAGTCTGTCTGAATGCGAAGGCTCTTAATCATACGTTTATGGTTCATGGTTGTCTGAGCACCATTCTTCTCCGAAAAAAAGGGCTTGCCTGAGAGGCCCTACGTGGGTACTTCACTTCAAAAGAAAACCTAGCCCACGAAGTGACGGGGCGAGGCACGGAGTCCGAAATTCCTCGGGGGCCGATGACCAGTAGTGGTTCGGTTCGTACGTCCTTCGGATGGAATCTGTCCATCCAGGATATTCAATTCCTCCTACTATAAGCTGCGACGGAAACAGCGCAGCCGTTCAGGGATTTCCCAACGAGGGTGGACGCGATACAGCAGATCTTTCAATCAGTGAATCCATGGTCGACAAGCCTGTCAACACTCTCGCCTCCAGCTGCCGGGGTTGATGACCACATTCATTCATACGCCCTTCAAATGGGGTCCAGCCATTCAATGTACTTGGCACAACTTACATACCTATTGGAACGGGGAGTCATTGAAGTGATTCGTTCGCTTTCCTCAAGATTTTCCCTGGTTTGCAGAGACGGTACATGTCCGTATGACGTACGGACAGCTTACCAGACGGGTGGCACGATGTCCGGGAACCCATGTCCTCTCATTGGGTTATCTGGACCCCCTTCCTGATGGGGTAACATACAGCGTGTCTTAGTACCGTCAAAGAGTCTATGTGACAATTTGTAGGAAACCTGACCGCCAACGGTGAATCCACCACGTGCGAGTAGTATACGGCTCATTGTTCGTGGTTGCTTATTCGCTGGGAGAACGCGGCTTATTTCATAGTTGACCCTCACGTGGAAAGCCGTTCCACAATCTGCACTGTAGAAGCGCGACCGATGGCGTTGAGATCGTCTACTTGTTTACCCGGGTATCGGTGGTGCAAGTCAAGCCTCTCCACTTTCTTCATTTTTTCTCAATTTTGTCAGACGAAATAATTGACCATTGTTTGTATCTCACACGATGACGACATAGATCTCTTACCTGATAAAAAACTGGCTGCAACCATAAGGTATTTGACCGTTTTCAGGCAGTGCTGATAAAGCTAGACGCTGTCTCGCGCTCCGTTAGGTACTGGGAAATACACTCTGTAGTCTCGAAGTGCAAAGCGTGTGCAATATTGCATTTATTACGTAGATTCATTGTCAGGTAATGGTATGGAGGTTTTTGACCGATTTGTGTATTCGAGAAGCTGCCTCGGCGGTGGCGGAGGTGTACAGGACGAAACAAACGTACAACTGTTTCAGTCTGCTTCTCCCATTTGACATACAGGATAATGAAGAAGGTGTCAGGACCGAACGCAATTCATATGTAGCAGAAAATGGAATGAACAAGTGATCACCTCTCTCGGAACCGCCAAGAGGGACAGTCTAAAAGGGTTTGCATGCTATGGGCATGACCCTTGGAGGGAACAAAGGGTTTTCAATTATGCACGGTACTGTGGCGTTGTTAACGTTTTCGGAGCCAGTCTTTGTGAGGTGAAAATCTTCCGTCGTCATTAAATGGAAAACAAATTTATTAGGATACTCAGTCACTACCTCTTTCCGTACATTCTTGATATTCAAGTCTGGTATCTTTTTTCGTTCTTCGTTATCCACCCGTACATACATACTCGTGGGCACCAATACTCAGTATTTATTTAAGTTGATTCGGCTTAGTCTCAATTTTGATCCTGCTGGTAAAACCGGTGTCATCATGACAAGACTTAAGTCTGAAGGCCACCAGAGCCTTCTTTTACAATTAAGGATGAATGGGAATGCGGATGAATGGGGACAAGTGACAATGAAAATTGTGATCTCACCTCAGTAAAATAAACGTACCTTTTATACGCTTAACCTACTTTGGTCCCATTAGCGTTTCGTGCCTCCGGCAACAGGTTGTGCGCTTGAGCTTAAACGTGAGTGTATATTCGATGGTTATCTGAATTTCTGTGCAATCGTTCCAAATTTCAAGATCTTAGGCTAAAGACAGTGGAACTACATAATATAAGTGATATCCCCATTAGCACTGCATACGGTATATCCAAACGATGCTCGTACGTTCCTGATCTTTTGATCAGATATTTTGTTCGTTTCGTATGGTGTCAACCTGTTTAACAATTGACATCTTTTCGTTGCCAATACTTTATCTTTTAAACAAATAAATGACCACTTGTTTTTTTTTAGCTCGCCCAACCGACTTCAATGAGCAAGACGTATATCTGTGTGATTGCAAGTATTTCGAAGATGAGAAAGTGATCCGCAAGTTGAAAAAGGGTCTCAAGGTGAGTACGGTTTAAGTAAGCCTAATATGTTACGTTTCTATAGTTGACCATTTTCGGGGTGGTACTATTGCTTACAGTCTTCGGTCTTATTCGGTATTTGTTGATTAATGGTCTCCTATCGCTTCTTACCAGAAATTCCAACTGTCCGTATCAGCTTACGAAGATGAATTCTACTTCTTCCCCCAACCGATGTGCCCACGTAAGGTGAGTTTGTCTGGTTTGTCTGAAATAATTTCTCCCTTTGAGTCCTTTTCCTGATTGTTTGTTTGTTAGTTGGCTGACTACAAGGCCAGGCGGTTTACCGCACTGGGTTAGTTAACAGTTTACACTGCGATATATTAGTAGTTTTTGGGATTGTTCCTTTTCATTAGTCCCCTTGATTTTATGCTAGTGAAGTTTCAGTACGCATGGCTTCTGGGCACACAACATTCCGGATTGCCCAACCCAATATGGTGACCTCGACAATAGCCATCCGAAGTCTTACAGTTCACAAATATTCAATTCACTTTGTCTGCGAGCTTTCCAACTCGGTCAGTATTCAGTCGTTCCGTTCGCAGCCTCGATTCTATTCCAAGTTTGCAGAGTTTATTCTGTTCATTCCGCAGATTCCTCGTTTTGTATTCATGTTGTTTCAACCAAACGTCTTTCGCGTCTGCATGTCGACCACACTGTATTTCGTTCAGTCTAAGTTTGTTTCTTGTGTGCGTGTCATTAAATCCTGCTGATTTTTTTTAAAGATGTTGACAGGAATTGCTTCGATACTGGTGCCTACTGTTGATGCTGGGAACTTTGCCGTAGCCTCCACTTTCTTAGACTACACCGAATGTGCTCATTTGACCGGTAAGACGTTCGCCCGTTTACTACCTAGTTCTCGACCTTTGTCGGTGAGATTTTAGTTACTTAGCCGTAATGACATTGTTGATATCTGGTCTCATGGCTGTTACTTTTTTGTCTTAAGGCAGTATACTGAAATGACTGACCCACAGTCTGCAAATAATGAACTACAATCAGATGACTGCACGACAGTTCAGTCGAGGAACCACATGCGCAAGTTCAGCCACTCTTCCCTGTTAACCGGCTTGGCGTATGTTTTTTGACGAGCAACTTGGCTAATAGGGTAGTTAGACCTGTTAGCCACTTCGTCGTTCTCACGACTTTAGAGGACATTTTCAAATCTCTCTGTGTGTGTGACTCAACACTTTCAATTTCGTTTCTATCCTAGGAAGCGTCGCCGTTGCTTGCACAGGCTTCATCTGAACCACTGGCTGTAGAGCAATTAAATCGTCCAGCGTCGACCGCTCTCGCCTGTGTCATGGCGGCGTCCACTGGAAACAGTATATCTCAGCAAGTAATGTCTACGATGCCTGCACCAGTTCCCGCAGACAACAGCTCCAACCGAGTGGTCGATGAGAGTGTTATTCGCGGATCCTTGTCTGCGTCAGACGTTATTGTCGAATCCTCGAGCGTTACGAAAGAAGCACCGGCTCCAACCATTTCGATCAAAATGGCTGAACTGGACGAGAATGCCAGCATTGCTGAGCTTGATGCGGATAGGGCTAGGAAAAAGGTCGGTTTCTGTGAATGCGTACCGTCTAGTTTGATAACGACCGGATATAAATTTTTTGGCCTATCTGTTGTAGAAGGAAGTCGAAGTGTTTATTTGTTTTTCTGAACATAAAATTCACCATTATTTCGTTTCCTGTATCTCTCTAATGCGAGTAGAATCACTGTGTGTAGTTCATCTTCATCCCATCTTTGGAAGAGTTAGTTGATGTAGAAGTTTAACGCTCAGTTCACATTTACTGCTTAAAATTATGAACTCGCGACAGTCCGTAGCACGCAGAGACGTATGTTGGAATCCAACCTGTTACAGATGTTTTCCTTCATATATGAACAGCTCGACAGACGAACCTGCATGCGCTCCAGCTTTTAGTATAAACGTTAAATCTAAGGTCAGCCGTCTGTAACTTGAACGATCTGGGTTATCTGTGATAAAAGTTAAGTAGGGAACATCTCTCTAAACCTGCCCACGTTAGCAGGAATTTGATATCCGTTGTTTGCCGAAATAGGTTTCAATCCTAAAATGTCATCCGCAATTTTATCCGTTTTGGATATCATAGTGCGCAACTTCTCTACGTTGTTGTATTTCCTATCTAAATATATATTATCAGTGGAGCTCTTAAGTTTATTTCACGTTACCTCATTTCATAGGTTTGTATAGGAAGAAAATAGATTACGGCTTACGCATCCCTGTCTCCGTGTTAGCCAGAAAATAATTTGTGTTGGATAGAGCATAAAATCTCAATAATTACGTACAAAAATGATACGTGGACAAAAGTGTAGACACGTGAAATGTCGAACTCTGCAAAACACAGGTCAACATGCTGACATATATATTTACTTGATGGCCAGTGTAAGTGGGTCAGAATGGTGGTCAAGTTTTATAGAGTGTTTGCCGCAGGTTAATCCTTATCTAGCCTGGGGTAATTCGCTGTCAGATGTATGAGGGAGTTTTCGGATGGGACGTAGTACTCCTCACAGGTTTTTCACATGTACTAGGAGTGGATTTATTATATCGGTCCTGGATTTCTCTCGTGCTTTTGTAATGATCGCTTTTTTTCAAAACGCTTTTTACAAGTCCGTTTGGTCATTTCGAGATGTGGGTGGATTATGGGGCTAAATGTAATGAAGGCGGTCCTCGTGTATTATTCCACAACTTACTGCTGTAGTGTTTGACTTCACTAATGTTTCTTAGCCATCACCACACAGCCGATTGACGAGCCCTATCTATCCCAAGAGCTCTTTTGTCCCGTTCGTATTCAGGGTCGGTTAGATTCAGTCCGTAGTAGTTTTCAGAGTAATACCACTGGTGATTGTGCATGTCTTTACAATTGTCATTTTTGAATAAGTGGTTTCCTGTAGATGACTGCTCAAGACAGTTTAATTCGTTTCACATAATTTCCTCCTCTTTTGTGCACTGTAACTTGCCGTGTTTGTACTGTGTCGATGCAACTCTGCATTGATGACCCGTTTATGTTCAGTAGATCACAAACACATTACGGAGATTTTAGGGTCTACTACAGTTAGGGACTACTACAGTTGACAACAAGCCCGTGCATTTTCACATGTTTACCTTGGCGTTGGACCTACACCTGGTCAAATAACCCCCTTGACTACTCAAGTAACAGCTCACCGAAGCAGTAGTTCGAACTTTCCACAGCAAGATAGGGTGGTCAGTTTTATCAGAAACTTCGGGAAAATTGTGATCGGCTAAATGAATGGACGACTTTCTGTCGGTCTTTCTAGTCCAACGGGATTGTAACTCATGGGCAATCAGCGCGGAACTCGAGCTACACTTTATCGAAAGAGCCGATGTCTAGCATTGCAGACTAATTTGTAAAGGCATTTTGGGATGAAAATTGTCTGTTATCAACTGCTTTCGTTGCAAGTCCACCGGACAATTCTATACCAACAGTGATCATCGTCAGTGTTAATAACACATGTTTACTGTGTGACGCGATTCCTCTCTTCTCATTCTCACTCGAAAAATCACTTTCTTGTTTTCTTACTCGCTGTTTGTGTGACTTTCTTCTCCCCAAAATTGACTACAGCGCAAACTTCGAAAGCCACCATCAGGCTATGTGCTCTACGCTGGTGAGGTTCGCAAGCGATTGTTACAAGAAAGACGCGATGCACCATTCGGAGAAATTTCGCGTGAGGTTGGCCTAATGGTAAACCTTGGGTTTTTTCATCTCATTGTTTTCATTCGTTTTTAACACCAGTTGAATTTCGTTTATCTATTGCAACGAATGATCTTAATGAGTTAGCAGGGCCGGTTTATGTGGGTTCGCGCGACAACACCTTTGCCTTGGTCACAAATACGATATCCCTATATTATGGTTGCATCCGATCGTCTTAAATGTTGGTGGCAATTAGCCATAGCCGATTTTCATACTTAGCGGTCATATAGTCATAGTAAATAACCTTAGTTTAAGACGAAACTCACTCAACCTTTATGTGTAAACCTCAGCAATGATCACAGAGGAGCCTACACTCCGGAAGAAAACAGCCAAGTTGCAAACGGCAATAAGACATGCAGCATTTATTGTCCCGCCATACTAACCGTCATCATTTCATGGTCAGCCCATTTTAAGGTTAAGATGCACGGCACTAAAATAAATCAGGTGCCGCTGTTTGTGTGTGCTGGAAAAACCAAGTGTCTGATTGATTTTGGTTGAATTTTCCTAGATGTGCGAATCTGTCGAGACAACTTTGAAATTGAAGTGTCCGTAACATATTCTGGCCGTGTAATGAAAATTAGGAGCAAATGATGCCTTCTTCAAACATCATTCTCAGGTGTCGAACGTTTCTGTTTTATTCTGTTCAACTATGCAAACGGTCGTGGTATGGAACCCAGCATTGTTGCATGAAGTCAGTGTCGATAATGTCCAATCTGTAGCGAAGTGTTTCAGGCTAATGCGTGTAAGTCGTTATGTTTCAACTGTCGAGGAAATCGGTAGTTCTCTGTATATATTGTGGTCAAAAGGCTAGCAAAGTACACCTGCGAATGACCTTCGCCGTTGCCATGGTCGTGTACTTCTCCGGTCTTCACGAACATCCTCCGCCTTCGTGCCAACTTTTCCTGTCATTCCAACGACGTGCCTACTCTGTCCCGTGTGGACTTTTGTCTGGTCCAGTCCACTTGACCTCGCTTTGTTGTTGGTCCCATATCCTATAAATATGAACAGGTTTGCGACCATGTGGTCTTCAGGCTGAACAACACAAGGAGTCCCTGGTTGAGGGCTAGTATTTTCCCTGTGTTCATTTGATAGCCTCCGGTGGATGGATTATCCGGGAAGAGACGAACTGACCGTTGTTCGTTACCGTCATCCGTAGTTCTGTTATCTCCTATATAATTTACCGTTATCACATTCTCTTTACGCGTACATTCAGTTACAACATAAACATGAGGCATTTTGGAACCAACAGAGATCTTTATAAACCTATTTTCTGATAGTTGCCCGAATTCTAGTTTTGCTCTTCTGGTTTTGAGGGCTCTGACGAGGAAACATCCGTCAGAACTATGGTACTTAGCCAATTCAACTTACTGGCTGTAAAGCATAGCGTGGTATGTGTTTTCTGAAATAAAGACGTGCTACACTCATTGTTTTATGAATTTCCTTTTTGGAGTGCCTGGTAGTTTTCTGAGCGAATCTGTCGCTGTCCATGATGTGTTTGCTTGTAGACCATTTGGCGGATTTCTAATCCTAAGCAATGACCTGGTTGAAGACATTTTATTTTTCTATTGTTGTTGCAGATCGCTGTGGATCCCGTAAACAGCTGTCACTATGAGTTGCTTTCCAGTGATCCCTTACCTTATGCACCGGTGACTTTATTTCCTTTGCGCAGTTTGTTGCAATAATCCGAGTTATCAGAGCCTTCTTCCTGTAGTAGAAGCTGTTTGTTAAAATTGCATGACTTATCCTTGTGTGTGCTTGTGAAAGGTTGATCACAGTTTATTTCCGTATTTGTGCATACAGTACTGTCATCTCACCTCAATTCTTTCCTTATATCCTCTGTTCAACACTGATATAAGAAAGTTCCTTTTTTATCGGATCAACAATGGTTCTGACTACTGCGTCACTCTTGACCAAATCGGGTAACTAAAGGCCTTTTTGGCGAACTTTTGTTCCCTTGTTTCTCTGTTTGGTGGCACGACAATGCAATAGCAAATAACATTGTTGGGTAACCTCAGATACATACAGTAATTAAACAGTATTTCATCCACTTTCAGTGGAAAAATACGAGTCAAAACTCGTCGAGTTATTGTTTATTGCTTGTTATTGGTTATTGTTAATCACTAAATGCCTGGTATTCTTTTTAACTGTGCAACATCGAATGTCAGGTTTTGACGCAACTCAAACTCAACACCTCTTGGTTTTGTATGAGTGTGCTGTGACAAGAACGTGTGTCAGAAATACGGTTACATAACGCACCGTTTCCACCTCTGACGCGATGACTGTACCTACGTGGCGGCTGTGAGTGTAAGGATAGAGTTGACTGGATCCGCTGTTTCACTGCGTTGGTACGTAATACCACTCCAAACCACTTTTCAGTGAGTGAAAACTTATCGATCAATCTTCAGCCAGGATTATGCCCACAAAACAAATCTGTTCGTGCTATCAGTTTACCCTGGCTCTGTGTTTTAGCCTACCCTCACCAATCGTTCTCTCTAGTGGTCGTTGCCGTACCCAGCGACATAAACAGATGGACCAACAGACATTTGGACCGCTGGTTTTCAATGTCCTTTTGAGGATCCAGTTAACTCGCTTGTCGTATTCACAATCGCTTGGTTTGTCCAGCTCAGTTTGTTAGCAGTGGGCTTTACCTCCTTCCGACTGACTGTCCGTTTTCTCAAGTGGATGTTTATAACAAGCCTTCCCAACTTACGCAGGTTACTCTGTATATTCAATTTAAATTTTTAACAAACGACTGACCAGATAAACTTGAAATCATGCTATTTTGCTTTCATGTCTTTTTGCTGTCGTAAGCAATCATTTCCGGCATGCCACTAGTATGTGGCTTGTAGGGAGGAGTCGATGTTAAAAAAGTAGTGTTTGTTGAATACATAACAGTACATTCGTGAATATCACGCTTACGGAAACGAATGATCATATGAAGCGTCCATGTATAAGTGATCGACTTAAAATAACTTTTGGAAGAGAAGATCTATCCCTCCCAAATGAAACCTTTATTTTTTGGTGGTAGATTTCCAAAGTAAATTAAGTACATTACGACATCATCTGAACAGCTTTGGAATCCTATCTAGCAGTCCCTTTCGCATACCCTTGCTGATGGAAAAAACACTGGAAAGTAAGACGTACAATAAGTTACACGTAACAAAGTGTTTTATGGAGTCGAATCATCTTGCACTATCGTGATGGAAGTCTGTGTATGGAAGACAGGTGACCAGTTATCTGCGGCGCAGTTGATGCGGCCACTAGCGGCGAAGCGCAACCACGTCTGGTCTGTTGTTAAACGAGTCATTTTATCTTCATTTAATGAACTATCCCCTTATGAGACGTCAGTTATGCAGACAACTGTTTTTGGTATTTCTCATCAGGCTTTTACAATTACATAGGTACATGCGAGTTATATATATATGAAAATTAGGACAAGTCACGTGGATCGTAGAATTGGGGCTGGTCACAGTCTACTAGAGGAGCGTGGGAATGTTGATGTGTGTTTGTGATACTTTCACACGTTCTTGCCGTGAGACACGCGTTCGTCGGTCTGGTGGTTCATGCTTGCTTGGTTTTCAAGTGGTTATGGAATAATTGGTCACTATGGTTGGGTATTGGGAGGAGGCTCAGCGACCGGCCTTTCACACATCCGTTTTTCCTCTGAAGTGTGAATGACAGAGGTGGTGTTTTTTTGCCTCGTGTGTATACATGTGTGTGTGTTATCAACGTTAACCGTATTCTGTGATGTTTTGCTACACACGACGCCTCATTAAAAAAGTGTGGTGTATATAATAATTGTTTAAGGATCAAGATGGCTTTTGTCGACCTACTCTATCTTTGGCGACTAATTGACGTTCTACGGAGAAATGCGCGCTTCTGCTGTTCGTACAAGCCGCGTTGCACGTATCTGTCCCGAACAGTCGCTGTTCGCACACAGCTCACTGTTTGGGCAGCTATACTGTTAGTTGACCGACCTTCACAGACAACTGTGGAAACATTTTAATAGCGAATATCCTATCCCATCATCGCCTTCGTTGGCTCGGGTGCGCTCCGCGTTGACCATTCCACCACTTGACCCCAAACCTTACTTAGAAAACCCGAGGAAACGGTTTCATAACGTGTTCACTTAGTCATCGTTTCGTGTTATTTTTCAATGTGCTCAGTATCACTAGGGTTGGGCACTGATCCAATGGCGGTATTCGCACCAGCAAGTGTCTCCACTTGACTGGTAAATTTCGCTATGCAAGCTTTCTGTACCTGTTCACATCAGTTTCAAGTCTTCGGTCGCCCCACCATTGCAGGTTGGTGGTTTCTCTGTTATTTCTGTAATAGTATGCTGTGTGGTTAAAGTTTCTTGTTGCTCCATCGTACGACTAATCGGATGTGCTTTATGATCAGTCTTTGGGTCACTGCATGTAAATAACTTAGACTCTACTTTATCAATAGAGGCATTATTCAGTGTGCCAGGCAAGTATTGGTCGGTGATGTGAGCCTCATGCGCACGCGTTCACATCGGTTTAGGACGGCAACTTCATATGACAACGTTTATTCTCGATATACAGTCTCCGGTCTTGTCATAACAAACCTCCCCTCCTATTTCCCATTATTGCTGGATATCGCTTGTTAAATGTGGCTGTATACTTTATTGTCATTCCTGTCTCTCTCTCCTTCTGACACCTATTGGGGCGGTTAAGTGGAGACAAATGCCCCAATCGCAACGTGATTTCTACGAGCGAAAGGCGAAACTTATTAAGCGGCGAATGGAGGAAGAAGAACTGCGAGTCAAGCTGCGTGAACAGGAACTTGCACGAATTCAGTTACAACAGCAACAGTTGGCCTCTGCGGCCACCGCAACTGCAATGACACTCGATGAAAGACACACGGTCTCTATGCTTCAGCCACATTCGGCAGTTCCTACTCTGGTTGGTCAGCCCATGTCTGTGCAGCCCCATATGGTTGTATCTGCACCGACTGCACCCCGTCATAACATTGGTGCTTCTCCAACACCTGCAGCTGCTAACGTGCAGTTTTACCAGACTCCCTCTGGACAGGTGATCCAAATTGTGCACGCACAGCCTGCTCCCAGTGCCAACAGCTCCGTAGGTCCCACGCCCGGACAGCAGTCGAATGTGACCACCGCAGCCACATTCAGCCAGGCTCCGTTTGCTGCGTTGCCCCCATTGTCTTCAGGTTGTGCATTGCCACCTGGTGGGACACATCAGGTACGTCCTTTGTCGTTCATTGATGGAGTTTGTGATTTGTGTAGCGCATGAGAAGTAGGTCTCAGGACTTCAAATTGATAGTCTAGAGCATGGAATGTTAACCTCTTCGTGACTTCAAATTCTTAGTAGATTGTGCAATGTGCTCCCATACCTCCTTCATATGACTATCGATAGTCTCCTCACAAAAGAGTCTTTCTGAGAAAAACCCCGTTCGTCTGGTCCCGTGGGGCTTATGTGGCAATATAAGATCCCAACTACGACCGCGGACCACAGTTATGGTCTCAATTGAAATGGTGTCGTTCATCACCGTAATTTCGTCCCTCTAAATCTTAGGGCCAGTCTACCCGAGACGGCTGGCCTGATCATTTTACAGACTTCACAGGCTCCCCACACTGCTGGTGTTTTACACTAACAAATGTCACTTCTGTCACTGGGCTACATCTGAAACCGTGCGCCATAGATGGATTGCGAGCATTGTTCGACCTACATTTCCCCCAAATTGATATAGCCCATGGGCTTACTGTTCCTTGATCTCATTTTATTTGTTCATTACGGCCTTTTTCCTTCATGACAATACATCAGTAATCTACGAAGCGGGAGCGTTGGATGGATGAGGACGCTGTCACGAACCAGTCCGTTACCCTGCTTGAGACAACGTAGTACACAAAGAAGCTGCGCTCGTTTTTCATCAAATGTAGCGTTAACCTCTTATTGACAGTGCACGAAGTATCAACTGCATAATTTTCAGCGAGACGGGTTCGTTGTACAAACGGCTATGACTAATTTTGTTTGAAACCAATAAAATATGCAACCGACTGTTATTTGGTACACCTTAAGTATGTGATTTGGTTTATTTCCCCTCTTTAGAAGAGACCACGTTCGATCGTTCCTGTCACTGATCTGTTTATGGTCTGCTCATTTTATACGTATAAAGCCAGTAAGCTAACGGATTAAAAGATGCGCAAGTTAAACAGTCTTTTGGAGTATTCATCTGTCGAACACGTTTTACTGCATCTCATCAGATGCCTACTGCAGTGTGATCGTTCTTCTACCAAAAAGCAACAAGCACCGCGAAGTTATGCACTAAGATCCTTAACTATCAAAATCACCAACGCATTTCAATCACCCAGTCAGTTTGATAGTGATGAAAAAATCCAATATGTACCCCGTGGGGTGTTGGTTTCTAATTGTTAGTGGCTACTGACTCCATAAACCTGGGAAGCTTCTCATTGTCTGTTGCGTAACGTGTTCGAAAGGTTTTCTCCGGGTTAACTTGGGATCGAATTGTCAAGTGTCATGTATTCGATGATCATGGTCTCCTTTGACTTGTCTCTTTCTGGCAGGACAGTGAAATATCGTAGCATCCATGAACCTTTTAGAACCCCAGACTTGAATGTGTTCATTGACACGGTTGCATAACAGCCGTTCTCTTCTGTCCGCGTAAGTAGTCCGCCACTTCAAAAACTGATTCAGGATTTCAAGGAATTTGCTCCCCTCACAAGTCCAACCCCATGCCTCTGTAATTTTACCTCTATATTCCCGCTTGGGAAATGCTGTCCCACATGACTTTGATTTTGTTGCTTGCTGTGGTAGTATCCATAGTGAAACCGAAGCTATTTATATGTGCTCTGCATCCTTCCATTGTTTTGTCCTGCACCGTAATCTCCCCACGAATTCGCCTACGCCATTGCAGGTGTTGTATCAGTTATCTAGCCAGCCGGGTACTATGGTCCCTGCCTCATCAATCGGCTCCGGAACGCCACAATCTACTTACTTTCATCCTCAGCAACAACGCATACTTGTAGCATCCAATGCGGGCTCCACTTCTGGTGGCACAGTCACCGCCGTTGTCGGTTCTGGAGCGCACGTATCCGCTAACATTGTATCCGGTTCGCCAACAACACCTCATACTCAAATCCTGTTGGCCACAACCGGTGGGCTGACTTCCAATGTCGCCTCCGTGTTGCCCACCCACCCGCTGACACATTCACAACCGAATATTTCACTCATGTCACATGCCTCCGCTGGTGCTCCATCCAGCACCGTTCAACCTCTGGTAGCCCCTGGTGCCCCTCATGAGTTTACGGGGCATGTGCAACCGCATTTCCAATTAGTTCAGCAAAGTGAGTCATCATCCAGGTATCTTCGTCTGTAAGCTGCACAAATGTGCTGCTGCCTTCTTCCGAGTAGTTTCTTTTTTCCTTCATGTTTCTGTTACGTTTCTTCAGACACGCGTAGTCTCATTATGGCAAAAATGTGGGAAATGAAATCCGAACGAAGGGTCGCCTCATCAGTTGGGTGGTGTTGCAATTTTCCTTCAAGTTGTTCTAGTTGTCAGGGGTGAGCACAACATGGCTAGTAGTAGACTGCTGATTAGTTCGTTTCTTAAATCGTATTTCAATCTAGCGCAGTTTGTCAACGAAGTTTTCTCTTTCCTAGGAGGGTATTAATATGTCGTATAATAGGCTCTCTGTATAGCTCTATGGTTGTCGAACTGCCCTCTTTTAAATAAGCAAAAATATAATAAAACGGCTAATGAAACACTATTTCTTCCGCTACTCGATTTCTTCATCGTAGCTGTCAGCCTCGTATAACGTATTCGAAAAGTGTCCTTGTTTACATATTATGCTAGCGTTCATTCGATGATATCAGCTGACTTACTGTTGTAACGGAAAAGCGTCTCGTCACTACTTTAATCAATTTCAAGTGTTGTGGCAAACTATCTCAATTCTGTCTTGGGTGAAAGTAAATAATGTCTGGTTTGGCCTGCGCCGTTCTCGACTCTTTCACTCTATCCTGAGCATGATAGTGCCCTTCATATCACCAGTTCGGAAAGGCTTGATGTGGTCATCAGACGACATGCCAGGACAAGCGATGTACGTTTTGTACGATGAATAATCGGGACCATCTGGCGTATCGGCGGTAAAATAGTGGTTAATTTGGCTGGTTTGATATCTACCCGTAGCTAGAAAGCTTTCACACAAGCTTTTCGTCTCTCTTACGATGATCTTGATAAACTGTTACCTATCTGACGATGGGGCTTACGGTGGACTGTTTTACTCTGGGTTGCTTGCTGATCGTCCTTTGTCCAGTATTTGGGTTGTGCTACCTTCTGGGAAACTTCTTCCAGTCGACATTTGGAAATTCACATTAATACCGCTCCCCGTTATGACCACTCATGTCGTGTACGAGATCAGAGACCTCGTAGCGATGCGCATGACTGATTAGAAACACTGTACGGCCTGAGCTATGAGCATGCTTACTTGCTTCCAGCAAATTGTTGTCTTCCTTTTATCTTCATACCCTCGCGATTAATTACAGCTTGCCTCTCATTGCCATTGCTGGAAACACGTGTGATCATATTCAAGACCCAGCTAATGAGAAACGAAATTCCTTGTTTTCATAAAGTTACCGTTTTACTTACAAACTAACCTAACCTGGCTCTTTCAAAGTAATTCCTTCCATTGTTCATGCACTGGTCTCAGCGCTTTTTATTCCTGTATCGCATCCTGGAGCACGCTCCCATCGTCCGTAATCAACGTCCGTAGAATTAGACTACTGTGAATCGTCTGGCGTTTCGTCAATGAGTCACAAATAAGAAACGATGTATAAGCGCATGTATTGTCATAGTGCAGCCTTATGATCTTGTTTATTCACATCTCGAGCTTCAGGCCTCTTGCCTCACACTACCTTGTTTTACCTACTTTCTGCCAATGTTTGCTTCTTGTGAACCCTTCATGGCAGTTAAGCATTAGTGTTAACCACTGATGTATTGCTTTCTATGATCAAAGCACACACTATCTCAATACGGCCATCGTCTGTTGACCTGGATAAGCATCTACCCATGGAGTTGTTTTCTGTGGACATTGTTCTTGATTTGAAGCTCAGGTATCATTATTATCTTGGTACACGGTTCAAACAGTGCGCTGAAAAGACTTATTGCAACATATCTACGTTGCCCACTCGTAATCTTCCACTGTTCACTTTACATCTGATCGCCTCATGCATTAACTACATGTTCATTCTCATAAACCTGGCTGAGTGACTAGTTACTTGGGATGCAAGAGTTGGAGAAATCTGTGAAAATTTGCAATGCTTTTCAAGGTGCCGTAAATTTTTTGAAGACTGAAAGCGTTTGAAGATTGTTGGAAGTTATGGTCGATGTCTTATTCTGTTCCAATCAATATACCATTAGAAACGGTTGTTTCGTTAGTTCATCTAGATTTTGTTGATTACTTGAGTGTCAAATGCCAGGGATGTCGATTCGCCACTCGCTGACTCGATAAGTGTGGTCTCAATGCAGCGAAGTGTTGTCCTACCTTCCGGCTTTACCGCGTATTCTACAACTTCAAGGGGCGATTTGGTTACTGAGCTAGGCTGTGAAATGTCGTAAATAAACTGTCTAACTGCAACTTTTCGTGCATGTTACGAACGGCCAGACTTCTTTGATCCTATTGAAGTGACAAGAGGTTTGATGAAGAGAATCATGTTACTAGGCCCTCTAGTGGTACGGCATATTGTCAATAGTAAGAATGATTATACCCTGAGAAAAACAAGCGGGACATTGACTTCTGCTCAAAACTGAACAGCTGCACAACTGGACCTCTGATAGAGCCAATCACATGTTCAGATTAGAGCATAAGGATTTCCGTTTCCAGAAAAATCCCTGTCAATTTCATTCCGGTCAAAAATTATGGTTTCATCCCAAGCTCATTCTGTCGGCCGTAGAGAATTTTGCAGTGATCCAGTTAATTCACTGATCACCTAATATCGAGCAGGCCGACTGAGGAAGGAAAATTGTGGGGCTATACGAAGTGAGATTTCCAGATTCGGTTGTCATTTGCTTGCGTGTACCTACGGTGTTAGAGATGAGTACCATGAACACAAAGACAGGAAGAACAACAAGAAAAGAAACATGAGTTTCAGAGGAGACGAAGAAACGCTAACACTAATGTCGGTGCAGTTAAACCCTCGATCAGCAAAAGAGCGTTAGAAGTTGAAAGTTTGATATGCTCAATCTCATGACTGAATCAAATGCACTATATCAAGAGGTGCAAAAAAACACTAGCTTTTATTTATCAGTTTGATTGGCTTATTGATGACAGGTTACACTAAAAGCCAAGCAATTTCCAATTTAGTTTATTCTAGATCTTCTCTCAAGGTACTGTTTGGTTCTTCAGTATCAAACTATTGCTCGTTTTGTTGTGTGCTTTAACAGAAATCTGTACTCGATGAGTATTGGGTTTCTAAAACCAGCCCTTGTTTATGTGCCTGTATGTAAGGTGTGAATTTGTGTGGTCGGCTCTGTTAACTTTACGCATGCGCTTAGAAATGACAGTTGGGTTGGTTTTACTTTTTTGCGGGCAAGGTCTTGAAAGTTTGAGTTATGAACTAACCTTGGCTTGCTACCCTTGATTTGCTATGGTATGATTTCGCTTTAACCTAATAATCAACGCCGTCTATAGGCAGTTCTACCTTGACACACACTATCCATGCGTGTTGATGCGTTCTTCAAGCTACGGTTTCTTATTGGACAGGTTTGATGTGTGCAGTATTTGTTTCATTTGGCGTTGTTTTTTGCGGTCGCGTATTACCAACATACGAACGATGTGATTGTTTTAGTTTGTTATCTATACCAGCTGATTTTTGTGTCTGTTTCTATGCGTTCTTGTACGTAATAACTGTCAGTATACCGAACCAATAGCGTCTGTGTGAATGAACTGCCTTCCGTCTGATCGCCACAGTACTTTCCGGTCAGGCTTATAGCCATTATGAATGACTGGGTAGTGCCTTGTCACTTGACCGACCCTTACTGGTGTGTTTTTATCTCATGTTTTCCCTTCGGTCTAGCCCACCAACCCATCTACCCTACCGCCGTCGTGTCAGCCAGTACAGCACACGCAACACCATTTGTATCGTCTGCCCAGGCACCAAATCTTCAGATTACCAGTTCCGTTCAACAGCAACAAATTAATCGAGCACCTTCGCCGATTTTTGTATCGACGCCTCCGCGAACGTCACGAGTCTTACACTCGGAAATTTATCAACGGTGAGTTGCGTTACAATTTATTCCTTCCATCTGTGTACCACGTTTGAGATCACCTTCGAGGTGTAGTTTCCGGCAACATGTGTTCTGTGCTGGAATTTGGGCTAAGAAGATGAAGTCGGCATATCCTGGTCTGCCAGCATCGTGTGCGTTCACTCCTAAGCATGCTTATCTGGTTTCACAGGCCTCGTTAGCTTGATCACATCCTACGAATGCAACCTTGGTCTGCCACGCTGAGCCTTGTTTGTGAGTTGTGTGTTAGGTTGACAGTGGCAGCCTGGTGGTCCGGAGTTTGAAGGTACATACACCTAAGGTTACTTCACTAGTGCGTTTCCGGCTTTCTGGCTGGGCTTACAAGGACAGTGCACGCCTTTGGCTGGAGATTCTGTATGACATGGCGAAGAATCTCTTCTGCGAATCTCTGTGAGTACTGGCGCTCTTTTTTCCTCTACTCTTTCTTTAACTTTCGTAATGACTTTTCTTATATATCTTGACACGTTTACCACTTCCTACCGTCGTTTCGTGTTAAACGTGTTAATTCCTAAAATGTTCACTGTTTGGCTTTCACACTGGAAAACGTTTTCTCCCAGTTGATGTACCTGTTCATATGCTGGCTATCAGAGGCAGCCTTGGTTCGCACCCATCACTGTAATGTTTGTGGTGGACGTCACCACGTATGAGCTAGGTCAATTTCATAAATATGATCTTCCCGTCTATAGTACCGTCTCCACAAACTCATATCGCTATTCATCAGGCATAATCTTATTTCACTCTAGACAAGGGCTTTTCAGTTATGTTCAATGAATTCGCATTAGTTACATTGCTAGTGCACCAGTTGTATTTAGGAAACTAGTTCACATTGCTAGTTTGCTCTGTTGAGCACAGCATACGCACGTTGCTAACTTCTTGGATCAATGCTGGCTGGAGACTTGTCTTTCCCATAATTTCGAAATTCGAAGTGTTACCTGGATTCATCAGAGTGAGCTCTGACGCTTCCCGTTGTAGTGCCTACCGCAACCTTTTGGATTGTTAGGGCGATAGCCCTCATTCACTCTGTCAGGGAGCGTTCCACTTCCTGACAGGTTGTTATCACTGTTAGTGGTACAGTTAATTTAACCATAGTAACACGAATCCGAAGTCCAGGTTGACGTATCACACGAAATACGAACTTCATGCTCGTGTAAACAATTCTTGCTGCCCCAACATGTCCCTCGGCATTACAATTATTTGTAAACAGAACGGCATTCTGTTGGTCTTGCCAGGTCAGAGGTTTGCACGACTACCTGAGTTATCGACAGTCCGTTGTTTTTATTATCTCTGTTATCGTTGGTCTTACACACTCTGGAGTCTGGAATGCTTGGTCGATACATATGTTTGACTTGTTTGTGTTCATGAAAATGTTGTGTAAATCAACCGTGCGGCGAAAACTAAAACTTCTTCAGAATGAATTTCAAAATGTGCGCAAGTTGCCATTCCGTCCTCATCTGGACAATTACTTATGCATAATTGGCAATTCGTTCGTTAATCTATCACTGAAATGAAAGTCGCGAGCCACTGGTTACCACCCAGTTATTAAATCAAAAGCCAAACAACAAAGACAACACGTAATTACTTTAAAGTAGCTGACCATTAAACCGTCTTTAGAATGGTTGGCAAATATTCGACAATAACTGGAATTGGGGAACAGTGCAAAAGGTAACTGTTTTTGGAGGCCACAGCCGTTTGTCTGCTGCAGTCTGCAGTTGACCAGTCATATATAAAGGAGGGTGGCGAATGTGTATCATTCAGTTGTAATATATTGTTGTGACTCCGCCTGCTGAATGCCTTTCTCCTTCAACCTAAGAATCACCGGCTATTTGTCGGTTCTACTGTTGTAATACCATGCCTTTAGGAGTCGGAGGGCGTCTTGAAATGCCCTGCTTGACGTGTGCGCACAGGTGACTTGTCACTCTGCCGAATCCCACGCCACCGCGGGTACTAACCAGTGGACAACCATATTTTGTGTGCTGTTATGTCGAGTTTACCTCTGGTGTGGTAGGATAGGTTTCCTCAATAAACGCAAGTTTCTAGGAGTCTGGTCACCTTTTGAAGCCAGGTTTAATGGGAACAAACAGCACCTTATTTTAATGTTAATCGAGTGCGTGCAGGTTGTTGAGAGTTGTTGCACTTTCATCCAGTTACGTCTTTTTACATTTTAATCATTTATTTGGTATATCGCTCGCTAGCTTATATTTGCGGCTACTGCTTGTTGTGACTGAGGACTTATTGCGAATATGTTATCACCAATCTTTGTTGAATTCTCTCTGTTTCGGTATGTTTTTATTCGTTCATCCTAGTATGGTTCTCGTTCCTAAAACTTTTTCTCTGTATGTGCCTCACATCTTTAGTTGGAAGTCACGTTGGACGTGTAGTCTTCCTGGCTTGGTTAAAGTTGTGTGTTGAACTTTATGAAGCTAACATTTTTCTTCGAGATGACTGTAAATAATATGTACAACTGCCCTATTTATGACATTACCTGACATTTCGTCATTCTGCGTCTAGCAAATTAGTTTATTTCGCTCACTCATTGAGCGAGTTATTGATGCGGGCATTCATTCTCGGGATTGCACCCGTATCTAGTGTTTGGAAATTCACGACCAAGTGCTATCAAATTAATGACCTTTCTTATCATTTGCGAGCTCTATCTTCATCCGGTTAGCTGTTTCCTCTTGATCATCTCATAATTTGATTGGTCGTCACATGCTTGACATTTGCGCTGTTTAAGGTGCTTCGCGGAGGTTGCGCGAATGTTCGTCCTTACTCTATCTAAATGTCACTGAAAGACGTCCTCAAGTGAACTTTTGCTTCGGAGTTTGTTGCCCAGTACTATCTTTTTTTTATCACCTAGCTTTTTATATTGCATATACAGAATCCATGTTATGCAGGTTATACTGAAAAAACACCACTTCTGCTTCTTGTTTGACGTTCATCGCTTTTTTGTTTTACCTCAGTTATATCAACCGTTTGCGAAAAAATGTACAAGGTGGTTTGAGTGATTGGCGATCACAATTATCAGTCACACCGGAAACAGCGCCCAATTTGCCCGCTAATGTGGCTAACCAGTTGGCTGGAAACTTCCTGGCAAATCCGCAAAATCACGCTCATCATGCTAGTGTCACCGAGGCTGTGTGGAGTTTGAGGGACCATTTGTTAGAAGATGCGTTAAAAATCCGACTGCGTTATCTGAATTCTGTGGAGTGTCTGTGACGTTTATCTTTATTCTTTCGTGGTCGCATTTTTCAAATGTTTTGTGTTCATGTTACATGATGCCTATTGTCGTAAACCCTGTTATGCCCGTGTCATTGGTTTCATTTTTCATATTCCTCTTACAGTCACGCGTTTTAATAACCCGTCGAATTTACCTAAATATATTCATGTTCATAGTTAATCCTATGGTATATGTTGTTTCTCTCGGGGATTTCATGAGAGGCTGGCAAGTATTTATCATCAGCGTTTGTTTATATAATGGGGTTCGAAGGTTGAAACTTGTACTGACGTTTGATTTATTTACTTTAGACATCCAATACCCAGTTTCAGGGTTCCGCATCTCTTAGGAATCCCACGATGAATCAAGGAGTTGATAACTGGATCACGATTAGTTTGGAGTTTCAGTTGTCACCTACTCGTGCTGGGGAAGGTCTGATGTTCTTAGGGCGGTTAGTAGTTTCTCTAAGTCAGTGAACGCTGTTTGCTTGATCATTGTGCTGCTGAGTCAGGAATCAGTTTATCACTTCACTTAGAGGCAAAGCTGGTATCCGCCACTATCACCACAATGATTGCGTTTCTGTTCTATCGAATAATATTGGACCATTGTCCGATACATACGAGGTCAGTCGACTCACTCTTCTACGAGAAGTGTGCTGAAGTTTCTCCGAGTCTGTTAACGGTGTGGTATAAAATAATTCCATGTGCTTGCTTCGCATCGTACATACGTAAGTATATTGGGTCTACTTGACACATAACCTTGCTCACTGTTCTCGTTTCTTGCGTACTAGTGATCACCTTGCTAAACTTCCGGTCAGCTGATTCGTCTATCACTGGTCCTTATTTCACTGTTGCGTCAAACATCACACTTTACGCGTTCTCTACTACATGCGTTGAAATTGAAGCGACAGTTAAGTGGCCAGTATTTGAGACGTCTGTGGAAAGAAGCCTTTGACTTATTTGTTTGGTTCATCAGGATGCCGCCATCGTTGTCGTTGTGGTTCGGAAAGCGATATGCTGGAACGTACCATCATAAATAACGCTAGACCGGAGTAAATAGGGCTTTTGTTATCAGTGTTCGTGTTCCTGTTATCTCTATTCAATTTTATCGTGATATTTACACCCAGCGTATTAGAGTACTAATTAGCATTCAGCCCTGCCTAGTGCAGCCTTATCACGCTTTTCGATGAACCCGCGTAAATCAGTTCCGAGGTATGTGGTGATATGGTGTGCACGCTCGATCTTTCTCAAGTACACGCGAACAAAAATTGCGAGTGCCTAAGGCATTGGACGTGTGCTGCGAAAAAAATTACGGGTGGCCTCGTAAACGACCAAACGGCACCGACACGCTAAAATATCTAGGGCAGTCTAGAATCCATTAGTCGAACAGCTCGGAAATGTATGTGGTACGCATAGGTAAGCAAGAAATCACGTTCATGTGTGTCGAGAAGCAGACCTCTTCTGTGTCCAGTGTGAACTAGTATTCCTCCTCGGCAGTCAATCTCAAAATGAGGCGACTGTTGCATGAACTTCATCACATCAAAATGTATGCAGCACATTTGCAGAAGCGATTGTGGAACCGATGCCGTATGCATGCTCCTCGGCTCTTTCTTGACCGACATTCGCTGACGTGGTTGCGAAAGTCCCGGTGGACATGGTTGTCAGAGTCCCAGAGCGTACGGTTGTAATAGCCTTGGATGACCCACCGGAGCTAGATACCAGTGGAAGATTAAATCATCCATCACCAGACCCGAAGCAGCAGAAGTTAGTTGTGACCCTAGTGTCCATGCAGACCCCCGTGGATATACAGAGAGGAGAAGCTCGGTCAAGGTCTGGCAAGGTACATCTACCACGCGACCAATGTATAGTAGTATCAAACCTTCCTGAGGCTATCAACCAAACGTCTCAGTCAAGGCTGGATCATGATGTTGCTGCTTTTCGTGATTTGCTAATCAAGACGTTAACAATGGAAGATCTAGCTGGGTAAATAACTGCGTGCAACGTTTTGCCTTGGACGGAAGATAGATGGTATCAGTATGTCACTCAAATTTGTTTTGAAAACTGCTTTAGAGACTCACCTGCTTCTGCAACGATCATCAAAGGTGTGTTATGTAGACGTGCTCCCGGCGAAAGACCTGGCTCCAACGAATCGTGAATGCCTGAAGGCGGCACTAAAAGAACTACATGATAGAAAAGATGAGGGGGAGTCCAGCCTGTTCGTCCAGGATTTTCCTGTCAAACGGGGGAGGTCTGAAGTCTGGTGGAAACCCGCTGTTTCCCTCGTGTGAGGGGGAGTGGCAGAATTTCCGACACCGTTGGCCACCCTTCCTTTCAGAGGCAGAGAATCAAGATTAGATCGGGCGAAAGTGGTATACTCGAACGTTCGGAGCCTACTAAACAAGATGGACGAGGTAGAGGAGTGGGTTAGAAGTAACAACCCCGCAGTCACGGTCGTTGCTGAGACGTGGCTGTCAGCGGAAGTGGTGGATGCTGACGTCTGCCTCCCTGGATAGACCTTTTTCCGCGCGGACTGCTCCAGTGTTAGATGTCGGCAAACAGGAGTAGTTGTGCTTCCTATTCGCGATAACGTCCCCGCCACACTGTTGCTTGCCAGAGCCGACACTGACGGCGCTTATGAGGGACTGGGGTGCAAGGTAAAGTTAATGCAGGGCACCTCCACTGTGCTCGATATTAGATATCACTAGCCTGGGGGGGTTTGGAGCGACTAACCACTTCTTGATATTCGGGGACTAACGTATCTAACATCAGCTAGAAAACAAGCATGCACTAGTGATTCAGACCACTTTTCGAAGACGCTGCTCCTCTTGGTCGTTGACCAACTGTGCTTGTATCAGAACGTGGGGGCTCCTACGCGGTTGCAGCCGAGTGCCACTCCAAGTTTGATTTAGTGTTCTCAGCACTAGAGTCCGATAGCAATCGCGTCGGTATTTTGCCTCCGGTGGGGAGGAGTTAAATTGGGCTATTGGACATATGGTGGGCGATAGCCAACTGTGGGTAGCACCAACCCAGGTTAGACGGAATATCTGGAAATTCGATTCGATAGAATAAGGGAGACGGCGCGCACCTACGACTGAGCCAGCAACACGATCACGGTTTGTAGAG
Source organism: Paragonimus westermani (assembly GCA_008508345.1). Classification (NCBI taxonomy): domain Eukaryota; kingdom Metazoa; phylum Platyhelminthes; class Trematoda; order Plagiorchiida; family Troglotrematidae; genus Paragonimus; species Paragonimus westermani. The sequence continues at coordinate 34,064 of QNGE01005727.1, forward strand.
ACATTCTTGGTTTGCCACGTATCCCAACTATTTTGCTATTCATTCTGACCGGTGACACTATTGACATTGTTTGGTTGCATGTCTGGATTTTCTCGTTGGTTCGATCGCCCAAGGACACAATTGCACTTGCACCTTCCGGTCGTTAGCTACTGGTTTGTCGCGCTTTGCTTCCGTTGTGTTTTGCTTACAGCTCGCTTTCCCGGTCTCTTTGCAATAAACGTTGTTGTCCTATAATCAGTTCTTCTGGTTTAATCATTGTGGAGAATAGGCACNCAGAAACGTACCAGTTCTCTACAATTTGGTGAGCCCGATTATCAATTCTCTTTTCAACAATTTTTTCCGCTTCACTGCAGCAAACTATTTTAACCCGAAACTTCTTAACTCCGGTAAACCGTTTTGGATTTTGGGAGTTCACCTAATTTTACTGTTCATATATATATATATTTGTTGGTCCTTTCAGCGTATATATATATATATATATATATAAAGTTTGGCCTAATTTTGCACTGGACTCAGGACAGAAGCCGACAGTCGGAGCAGTCACAATTACTGTTCTACAGTTCCTAGATATGGAACCCGCTTTGTGGTTTATGTACTTAGAGGCGGAGTTCTACAATCAGCGCGTTACGACAGATCAGGCTAAATTTAGCCAACTTTCGGCCAGGCTTCCCAAGGATGTCACGATGCAAGTTCGTTACCTCCTGCTAAATTTACCCGCCGGGCATAGATATGAAGCCGTCATCAAACGGGTCACATCGTCTGATAGATCTCGGCTACAACAGCTCTTTAGAGATCCGCAACTGGGAGATAAGCGACCGTCTGATCTGTTGTTTAAAATGCAACAGTTGCTGGGCCCCTCATCCATGGATGAGACACTCCTCAAGGAGTTGTGGATGCAACGCCTTCTGGTTAACACGCAAGCTATTCTCACAGCAGCCGATTCCCCCACCTTGTTGGACGCAGCACAACTCGCTGATGAGATTTAGGATCGTTTTTGCACCGTCTCCCCTGTCTCCATTACAGCGGTGACGAATCGTACGGAAAGGGGTCCCGAGACCACAAACTTTTCAGCAAAACAGCTTTCATCTCGTCCGCCACCCGATGATTGGCGCACGGTTTGGGCGGAGATAGCAGCTCTCCGGCGAGATTTCGCCCGCCTTAAGAGGCGATCCCCTTCGTGTCGACCTCGGAGTAAGTCCCCGCATAAATCTCAGGCATCTGGCGAATTGTGCTGGTACCACAACAAGTTCGGCAACCGGGCGAAGCGTTGTGTCGCCCTTTGTAAATACTTCAACAAGGGAAACTCCCAAGCCGGTCCGTAATGGCGACAAACGCGGCCGGCGGCCTCCCTCACAGTCGCCTCTTTCACATTAAGGATTCAAGCACGGGAATCACGTTCCTGGTTGATACCGGGGCGGAAGTCGGCGTGATTCCTCCATGATACGGCGAGGCGACCCCCTCTTCTCTACCGATGCTTCGTGCTGCTGACGACAAACCCATTCCCACCTATGGCAAACGCTCACTCACGCTTGACCTAGGCCTCCGGCGAACATTTCGCTGGGTTTTCACAGTTGCAGCCGTACCTTTCGCGATTTTGAGAATTGATTATCGTCAGCATTTCGACCTCGTGGTCGATACACGAAGATTGAAACTGGTCGATTCCCGTATGAAAATTAGCATCAACGGCACCGAGGCATACTCCGAAGCCATCAGTCCTCTTATTCTCCGGCCTGAAAACTCTCAGCCTTACGCATCCTTATTTTCAGATTCCCCACAGCTCATTCGATCCGCGAACGAACCCCTTCCATCCACCTCAACTTGCACTCACCGTATTCGAATTACTGGCCCACCAGTCTCCTGTAGACCAAGACGTCTGGCTCCGGAAAAACTTAAAATAATTAGGGTGGAGTTTGAACACATGCCCGAACTAGGAATAATCCGCCCTTCTTAAAGTCCATGGGCTTCCCCACTCCATATGGTTCCAAAGAAGTCAGATGATTTGCGCCCTTGTGGCGATTACCGTGGCTTCAATAAGGTCACAATCCCTGATAGGTATTTTATCCCGCACATCCAGGATCTGACAGCCTGTCTTTCTGGCAAAACTTTGTTCAGTAAGATTGATCTGGTCCGCGCTTACCACCAGATCCCAGTAGAGGAGGCGGATATCCCATAAACCGCCATCATCACACCTTTTGGTCTGTTCGAATCCCTCCGAATGCCATTTGGCCTTACAAACCTTCCAGCGTTTTATCCACGAAGTATGCAGAGGCCTGGATTTCGTCTACCCCCACTTAGACAGTTCTTCCGAAGAAGAACGTGTGCAACATCTACGTTCCTTGTTTGCCAGGTTAGCCCAACACGGGGTAACCGTCAATCCAGCTAAGTGCGAACTTGGGAAGAATAGCATAGAATTTTTAGGCCAAATTATTTCACCTTCTGGCATCCAAGTTTTACCAGCAAGGGTAGGTGCTGTCAACGATTTTCCTAAGCCTACATCTTTTAGACAGCTTCGTCGTTTCGCCTGTCCAGTTGATTACTATTGGCGTTTTATCCCTCATTGTGCGCAACTTCTGCAATCCCTCACGGACTTACTCCGAGGCGGTACACGTAAATTCATTTTTACGGACGCAGCACGCACAGCTTTTGTAGAGCTCAAAAAAGCTCTATCCAATGTTGCTCTTTTAGCCCACCCAGACCCTCAAGCCCCACTTTCTCTTTTACTGATGCTTCACGTGTAGCTGTCGGTGCCGTATTGCAACAGTTTGTCGATAACAGGCGGCAACCCTTAGGTTTCTTCTCCAAACGCTTGTTACCGACCGAATCCCGGTATAGAACGTTTGGAAGAAAATTACTTGCTATATACCTGGGTATACGCCATTTCCGTCATGCGTTGGAAGGTCTCCTCTTCGCTGTGTACACTGACCACAAGCCCTTGGCGTATGCACTGGGATCTTCATCAGACAGGTACTCCCCCAGGGAGATCAGACACCTGGACTATGTTTCGCAGTTTACCTGCGACATACAGCATGTTTCAGGTGCCCTCAACCCTGTCGCCGACACTCTCTCACGCGTCCACGCCACCCTAGTCACACCTGCTTCCGTTTTGTAGACATTGTTTATTATACATAGTTTTTTCCTCCAGTAACCTTCTCGTTTTCAAGAAAAAGAAGCAAAAAATCTCAGAACAAAATCGACAAAAAATATTTTGTAAAGCAATACTTGACGTGCAACAGACACTAGAAGGTTACATGGTGAGCCTGTACATAATTTTTGCTCGCCAGATACTTATTTTTTTCTGTATTACGGGTGACGCGCAGAGCACGGTAGGGTAGAGCACACTCCCGTCTGTCGTTGCAGCAGTGGGGAAAGCTCACCTCCCATCTTTCTCTCCTCGAGTTTTGGTGGGTTGGGTAGCCCGCTCCGACAGCACCAACTTAGGGACGCATGGACAATTCCGGATATTGCAAGCAGACCGACTCCTCTTCACCGTTACCAACCTACGTTAACGTGACATACGTAGCTGTTCTTGACTACGCTGGTCCACCACTCAACCTGCGGTAACTTCGATGTCACTAGCTCCAATTAATTTTGCTTCTGTCGGAGGCCTTCAAACGTGAAGCCTTCTAGGGGGGACGTCTGTAGAGACATTCTTGGTTTGCCACGTATCCCAACTATTTTGCTATTCATTGTTTGGTTGCATGTTTAGATTTTCTCGTTGGTTCGACCGCCCAAGGACACAATTGCACTTGCACCTTCCGGTCGTTATGTAGTGACCTGGAGATACCCCCGGTCTGCCCGCTGTACGATGTGTAAAATCTATCCTAAAACCTTAGCTCACATTGTACATAGGACCTTAAGGATCTTTGCCTGCCGTTTGCCTGATGCATGAGTTTGCGTTTGTTTGTTGGCATGCTAGTCGGTGTATGCGCACCATGCGCGGCACACGCTTTTTCCGGCCTGCTCGCGCGCATGACGGTCGGGTCCTCATCCTCCCTAGCTGTTTCGCGTATCGGTGTCGCCTACCGCTGATCGATACCATTTGTACTTATCGCACAATATATTTTCAGTCTCGCAATTATGTGTATTTTAATTTCGCGTCTGGTATTTCTCCGTACACCTAAGAAAACGTTAATTTAATGCACGTACGCATTACAACTAGTGAGATCGTACATCTTTGTTCGTTTAATCACGTATATTTTGTTTTTCTGACGTGTGTTAACGCCACTTTTTCATTTATTTATTCAATTTAATCTCTGCTGCTCTCGAAAGTATGCAAAAACGCGTTTTTGATTCGCCAGACGTTTCCGTCAGTGCTTTTTCAGCCCCGATCGCACCTTTTAGTGAGAACCGTCCCCGAAGCTGGTTTGCACAGTTAGAAGCCACTTTTGCGTTGAGAAACATCACCACTGAACTAACGAAGTTCCACCATGTGGTTGCTGCTCTTCCGCGTCATGTCATAGACGAGATAGACGACATCTTGGAGCTTCCAGACTCCGTTAAACCATATGAGCAGCTTAAGGAAGCCATTATCAAGCGCATTTGCCTTTCGGATCGTCAACGCATTGCCCAGCTGCTGAGTCTCACCGAGTTAGGCCGCCAGAAGCCTTCACAGCTTCTACGCCACATGCAACGCCTCGCAGGCTCGACTCAGCTCGAGAAGTCATTGTTGAAGGAGATATGGATCCAGCTACTCCCTGGGGATATGCAAAATATCCTTGCACCAACCCTCAAGCTGCCCCGTCGCAATGGGCTGATACCGCCGAACGTATCTGGGAGACATACGGAAAACAGGTCTTCCAAGTATCTGAACCAGCGCCGAAACCTCTGGCACTCCTGACCGACCGTGTGAACGAACTCACACGCCAGATCCAGGTGCTCAGCACTTGAGGCTCGCGTCTGCATTCACTCTCACGTAAGCCTGACAAAAGAGCCGCCCGGTCGACGTCTAGTAGGTGACGAATGCTCCCAGGAAGTGCCATCCCGACCACTGCTGGCACCACCAGCATTTTGGTAACCGTGCTCGATTCTGCCGCAGCCCCTACGCCTTCTCCAAAAAGGACCAGGGAAACTAGCCCGCCAGCACGTGGCGGCGACCGACGTTGCTGGCATCCGAAGTCGCTTGTTTTTCATTCGAGACCGCGAGTCGGAAGTTCGCTATCTCATCGACACTGATGCAGAGATCAGCGTTCTCCCACCGGATTCTCGTGAACGACTTACGCAGGCGCAGTCAAACTTACGTGCAGCAGACGGCACGCCTATTACCGTTTATGGCCAGCGTTCTCAGATATTGAACTTGGGCCTTTGCCGAACTTTTCGATGGCTTTTCACCGTGGGAGACGTCCAAATGCCAATTGTTGGCATCGATTTTCTCGAGCACTTCGACTTGCTAGTCGACACACAACACCGTCGGCTAGTCGACCGCAAAACGAAATTGGCCGTTACCGGGACTTTGACCAAAGCGGTTCCAATCTATCCCGTGTATCGCTCGGTTATCACAAGCACTTCCACTTTCCTTGTCGAACAATTTCAAACCGTCTTCACACAACCGACCTCGCTGCCGCCAGTGACTGGT
>QNGE01005728.1:16137-39609 GCA_008508345.1 Paragonimus westermani
GCAGTTTGTCTGCCCTGGAACTGACGACAGTCTTTGTTTCATGTAAACCCAATGGTTGAATGTTTTTGATTGTGTTGCTAACCGCATGTCCTATATATTCTAATGTTTTACGTTCGTGACTGAAGAGAGTAAACGAAATGTTAACATCTCGCGATGTATGTCTTCTATCGCTATATATATTTGTATAAATGTATAGTTTTATGTATATATGTGTATATATATAGATGAAAACATGTGTATATCTATATATATATACATATATATAAATATATATTGATATGCACATGCGCATGCATGTACATGCATTTATACAACGTGATATATATACATATGTGCATATGTACGTTTGCAAATTGATATGTATATATATGGACATATATACATATAAACATACGTATTTCCGTATGTATATATACATATTTCTACAGAAATATATATGGATATATATACATATACTTACGTATATATGTATATACATAACTAAATATATATACGTATATATACAGCTATCTGAATACATGAATACAGATAGCTATATATTTTTTTTAAGCTATGTACGTATATATATATAAACCTACGTAGGTATATTTATATGTACATATATATGTATACATATATATATATATCCATATATATTTCTGTAGAAATAGATATCTATAAGCACATATTTATACATATATATGTATATATATATATATACAAAATAATTTATATACCGATATTCATATGTACATATATCACGTTGTACACATTTATGTGCGCATGTACATGTGTATATAAATATATATGTATATTCATATTTATATATAATAATAATGGTATATTTCTCGACTTGTGAGAAACAGACTCAGGAGAGCGTGATCAACGCAGTGATTTTTAGCATCTACACGTGTTCATATATATATATATATAGACGAATAGACAAAATTATGTATGGACTAACGGCAGAAAGCACTGGGAATCAGTTTGAAAATAGACGCACACTGCTGGCGGTCCGGTTTACCCACAGAAGAACCACTGAAGGAAGACTCAGTGAACCTCACTTGACTAGCGGCAGTAAGCACTACAAATAGGTTTGAAAATAGATGCACACTGCTAGCGGTCTGGTATACCCACAGAGGAACCACTGAAGGAAGATTCAGTGAACCTCATTTGACCAACGGCAATAACCCAAGCAAAATAAAAACATGAGCATAGCTCGTGAAACCATGTCGTGGGTTGCCCTAAATAGGGCCGCGGGTTCTTTCACATGACGCCTGAGAGCGCCGTTGCTTCATAATCCTGCCGGATGGTCACGTATTGTCCACGTTGTCGCAGTCTACGCGGGTGTAGACTGGTTCAGACTCGTTGTAGTTGGCACACTAGTGATGGTACCAACCGGAACACCGACTGCACCCAGTTCACGGTTTCGTCGTCCAAGTCCGCGAGACCTTCCTTTTGGAAACAAATCTAGCAAACGTTGCTGTCTACAGGCTTTGAGGCACACTGCTTTTCAAAAGTCTTCCTGACTTTCGTTTTGAACTGCCTTAGCGTACCCTTAGCAACTCGTTTAATACGAGCTGTCTCCATGGGATCACCGATGACTTCAATCTCCGGCAAATCCTGGTCAATCACACGACTTTCAAGTTTAGACTTCCTTCGCATGCTGGAGACAAACGGTTGTTCTATGGAAGCTACGGTCATCAGGCTTAACTCATCTGACATGCATGCAATTTTGCTTGTGGATGGCATTTCTTTTACACACTTTGGGGCATGCGTTGTGGGGAAGGTGCTGCATGTAGTGATATTTGAGTTCCCTACCAAACTTTTCCTGAACAACGGAACCCGTCTTCTACTAACCCCTTCGGGGTCAAAAGAGAAGTATTCATACCATTCCCTACTGTTGTCCAGTGTTTTATCCGGCCATAAGTTTTCGAACGATGCTCGGCCGCTTATCTGCACGAACTCCCATATCTGGGATTGAACGGTGCAATATTAGGTCAGAATGGCTAGAAAGCAACTCACTTATCCCTCGCAACGCAGCGATATGTCTACAATTGTTCACTGTGCTCAAACAACCTAAGTTAACGGTTATATCTTGGCCAACGTCTTCAGCATTCCTTGTTCTGCCCAAACGAGAGGTGGAAACAGGTGCAGTTGCAGCGTTCCACAATATGCTGAAAAAATGCATACACACTGGAGCATTCTGACACAACACTTTTGATGTGCTTTTTTTCGTTCTCAACACGGTTGGTGGTAAGATTACCGAACAAAACCATGGACCTAAGTTTATGCGAGGCCCAGCCCCTTTTATAAGGCAGCCCAGTACTCGCAAGATACTGATACCCCTCATTACTGGCAGACTTCACAGCCTGCAGCAAACTGTTAAATTGCCCGCTGTTCCCAGCGAAAACCATATTGCGGGTCCACTGGTAAATACGGTTCTCCTGATGAACGACGGAATACGATGGCACAATGTGGAAAGACTTTACCTATTGCCCTCATCTGTACTGCTGAACGGTCAACAATGAAGGTGCGAACAACAGACATACAAGGCAATATTTTCAGCAGGTTTTCCAGAACTATCCTATAACTGGCAGTGGTTTCGTTAGGCATATGCGCGTTACCCCATCTCCAGTAACATCTACCAACTTAGCGTGCCATAGTATAAAGCCGCCATAATTTAACCGATGGGTTGCATCTCCTAGAATGACACCTCCACACTTGGGACACAGTTGGAATATACCTTTCGGTACAAACATGACGAAGCTTAACACTTTCTCCCGGAGTAGAAACCTATAGCTGCCTTCCACTATCAGTAAATCTCGCAACTTCACAACCTCGTTGCGATCATCTATTTTGCCGTGTCTCGTATGTAGATTAGATAAATCGTGCCGACGCATTCTAATCTCATACTACCTGTTCACATACGTCCACATTCTACGAGCGCTCTTAAAATGGCTCACCATCCCGCATACGTGCAGTTCAGCATCAATAGCCAGACGTCTATTCCTAGAGTAAATATTCCGCTTACCAAACTGAAAGTCGTGTGAGTGCACCACGTTTGCCTCCTCGACCTGATATCCATCGGTGCAATAATGGATGACCCAGGAGGCTTGACAACTGTAATCTGCAAAACTACAATTTATCCTAACAAATGATTAAATAAACATTACCGTTTGGAGGGCTTCGTTCGCCGTGTACAGTGTACGCATTTGTACACCGCACTTCCATACGGGCAGCCTGGCTGCAGGTCTATTCCTCCATGCTTCTTGGCACTTGCATCTGTCTGCAAAGTGTTAACGAAAAAGCTTGCACATGTTTCCCGTTGAAATCTGCACATCTTCAACATACTCTTCAAACTTTCGGTACTTCAACTTGAATATCCTTCTGAACGTGCTCTCATCCTTCACCGCCATGCCGATTCACTGTACGGAACTGATTTACCGATAATGGGTCATTTAAACACTGTTACTTCCGATGTTATGGTATGTGATTTTTTCAGATTTCACTTGGAAATATCACTTGTGCTATTTTAGTAAAACTTCAGGTCACATTCATTTCATCGGAGTCTTCCATTTTTTCTTGTACGAAAGGAAACGCACTCCCGGTTGACGAGATAGTTGAAGTTTCGTGATCTGGTAGAGAGAGGAAATTGGCAACCAATGGTTAAGAAACATGCACCCTATAAGTTGTGGATCAACATACTTTTTGGAGCCTTTTCGTTCGATATTCCTTGAAATGAGTGCCAACAGTCCCCTAGTAGCACGACCGTTCCCTGAATGTTCCAACTAGACACCTTGGGAACACACAGGGAACGGTGGGAGAAAAAATGCGCGCAGCCCCATTAAGCGATCTTATCATATCCCTTCCATTATCTATTTCCCTACGGAGCTCAGTAGCGTTAAACGTAAACCTAATCTCGCACAATAACGACGACGCAATGTTCCGATTCACGAGAAACCATGCAGATGGCACATAGATGACCATACATTATATGGAGCGCAATTTTTACAACAATATCTGTATAACTTTGACGAGTACATAATTAGAATCACAGTGCAAAGATGTCGGTAACGAGATCGTCAGCTTCTTTTGTTGCTTGCAATCTTGCCTTCTGAATCCACCTTCGAATGGTTCCCTTGACGTCCGCGTGTGATACGCCGGGGTAAGCTTTCTTCATGATGGATTCAACCTTTGACATGTGATGAATTTTGATGATCGAATATACCAATGATAGCTGCGGCCAACGGTGAGGAAGCAATGGAGACGCGACTGTTTACTCCTCTCCAGGTTATGGTTTTCGCCAATTCATCCGTCTGTAATGTTCTCATAACATTACGAGTGCATTCACCCATGGATGTGCCGCCGACACTGCTGATAAAGGTCACCTGCGTAGTTTGAATCGGAAAAGTTCAACATACCAGCTGGGTATATACTTCTGCTTTTTCCAGCTTCATATTCAGTAGTTGCATGTCCCCTATGGACTGCATGGGGAATCGCACGGGGAAGTGTGCGGTGGATGGCGTACCGGATGCTGCACGTTGGAATCGCAGTGCATTCACTTCCAACCGTAGGGAAAGTAACTACTCGCGGATTGAGATGTTTTGGAGAACTAAGTTCTCAACTATACCTGGTGAACACGGTGATTATCTGTATTGAACGAACTTACCTTTTAACTCTCTCACTTCATTGGCAGTGTCGTTCTTGCACACTGTCTCACTGTGTGCTACTGGTGGACTAACGATGGTGGAGCTAAATGCGTAGTGAGTGACATTTTACTAATGACATGCCTGGAATCGATAGGGCTCGAGAAGGAAGACAGGTTCTCCAGTGACCCCAATGTCCATTGTGTTTGACATGGATATGCATGGTACATATTCTCCAATTGTGGTGGTGGTGGAAAATGGTCGACATCGACGCCGTACACTGGAGGTTTCCGTTTCTATTCCACTTCATACGTGAAGTCAGAACGAACGATAGGTTGTCTGCAAATGTGACATAAGGCGATTTCACTGTACCCCTTACGTTTGCCACCGTGATCCATTATATCTGTGGCGTCAAACGATTATATGTCTGATAAGTGTTTCAGTATTCGTCGGTATCTGTAAGCCAGTTGCGAGTAATCTAGAAAATGTTAGGAAAATCAAAAGCGCATACCTGTTGCTCGATGCATCTTGACGTTGTACAGCTTTGAATTAGTGGGTGCTGTCACTCCACTCAAGAGCAACTTGTGCTGCTTCGTAGATGCCAATCCCGGCCAGAGGGCAAATCCTGGCTCCGTAATCCGCGACCTGTGCACTATCCCCACGTTTCCATCATCGAACTAAACAACCTGATACATCTGAAAATGAAAGTGTTTATTAGCGCAAGCATTGAGTTGTTGCTCAAGAAAACAGAACAAAATTAGGTAGGGATTATTTTACGGACAAATTTTCAAGTGTGCACTGCCGGGTAAAATACTACACTGTCCTTTGATGCTAGAGGCAGTTCCTTACACTGGTCCACCCGGTGGGTGGTTGTATATATATGGGAACACAGAAAAATGTACAGTATGCTGGGAGGCGACATCTTTTCAAAAATCGCAACAGGTTGCAAAGCGCTGTATGCGAATGCGTCTTCCAGAAAAGCCGATGATTACCGCGGGTAGTCCACCACCAACACCACGTTGTGCGGCTTGAGGTCACAGTGCATCACACCTTCGTGAATGAAACTACCCAATTTTTTCGCTGCCATAGGAATGAGTGTTGCCCTCGCATCATCCACGAGTGCACTGTCTTCTTGTAGCTGTATATTCATCCTTTCCGTTATGCGTCGGAAGATCTGCGAAGTGGGCATATTTGGAGATTGTGCGAAACCGCGTAGTTCTCATTTACGACTCAAATGGAAAAGCCGAATAAGAGTCCCCACACAAATGACTGACACAATGGAAGTTGAACACAAGCTCAGATTCACCGTAGACAGCAGCAAACTGAACCAATGTTTTTCGCAACAACGACTCCACGAAATCCACATGGTGCAGACACCACTTTGGACAGCAAAGTAGGCATATGGAAACTGAAAAGTTTAGGAAGTCTCCTTAGACTTTGATTCCACTACTCCTTTCAACGCCACTGGGCCGATGTACAATTAGAATTGCCGAAATTCTGTTGCCTTCCAACGGTTGCAGTCCACAGATGATCGACATTTCCTGGGGAACTCACAAGTCTGGGCTCCTCTCAGTCTCATCAACCTTCTGTTCAACTGAGTAATCTGCGATGATCCTTGACGGATTTTTCTTTTCTTTAAACCTGCTGCCCAAAGGTTCATCAACCGCTTCATCATTTCCAGGCACACCATGTGCATGTATTTGAGTGGGAAACATGTTATCATGTCCACACTCAACCTTTCAAAAGGTGACTGACCAACGTGGTGTTCTTCTTGGCGTCGGGTCCTCAAGTCGTCGTCTGTTAGTAAGCGGTAATTGCTAGGTGTGAACATCATTTTGCGGTTCGCGCACACTCCCGGTGCAGTACAAGTTTCGCAACGGTGGTAACCAGTGTGGTTTTCACCTGACGAAAAATAGCTCTTGCTGGTGCATTACCAACTACGCAATCCAAAACGACTCGCACATGGCGGTTATATGCTGACAGCAACAAACCATTCCGCAATACAATCGACAAGTCTTGTACCACGCTATCCAAATATTCTGCAACATTTACAGGTTTAGAGAGACCGCGGAATAGTCCCACGACGAACACTGGTGTGGAAGGGGATGTCAGACTTCCAAGGATGGGCCACAGTTACAAACGTGAACTGTTGAAAAGGGTCAAACCACCAATATGCAGCTGAAGTCGCAGAACATTCACGCCTTCTCTCCATCGCCCACGTACTTCGTGGCTTATGCATTCAGTCAAACCAAAGTGGACGTATCCTTCACCCTCGATGAATGTGCATGCACAATCCGGTGGTGTTCTCAACAGAGTGCGCGCATCCAACGGCAGCTGAGGCAACCCTTCCCTCAAGTGAAGATGGCAGTAGTGTTGAATGACGTTCTCAAAAACCTGTATCCCGCGCCATAGAGATAATCCTTGACATCACTGCTAAAGTGATCGACAAAGTGGAAGGCTGAAGAACATAATCAGTGCACCTTGCTTCCGTTAAAGAATCTCCCATGACACTTTCCAGGACCGAAGAAGTGGTTGCAGGTGGACGTTCATGTAGATTTTTAAGTTCACATAGAAAATATCGCTTACCCTGAAAGTGTTGCAAAACTGCAGGAATCAGTTGTTTCTTCTCTGCCACAAAAGCCGTGGGTGTCTTACAATTGCCTCCGGAACGCCCCTGGCGCGCTAGTTTAGCCAAACGGTGAACGTTAGCATGCGAACAACCCTTCGGCCTTTTCGATTCCTTAGTGCTAATTTTCCACGTAACGAGTCAAGCAAGATGACTGAAATTAGTTCATTGGCGCTGTCACCGTTAGTGCGAAGTGGTTCGATAGCACAAAATTCACATGGTGGTGTAGGTCTGCTCACACGTTTTTGAGTAGCAAAGATGTGTATCATTTTTATTAGCCTTCACACCTGCAAAATGGTAAGCAGAAATTGGACACAAGGAATTTCGGTGAGTGTTCCTCTTGAAACACTTAAAGATAACTCAGGGAAAGGCTGAATGCTCCAGTGTGCTACTAGGGTTGATAAGTTTGGGTGTTTGTGATAATCACCACGTGCGACTGGAAACCACTGAAGTTTGGAGGCGTCGTGGGTAGTCACGTAAGGCTGCAGCTGACGACTTCTAAACATAACGCGGGCGAAAGTCGGCGTGATCTGCTTAGAGTAGATACTGCTCATCGTAATCCGCGTAAGCTGCTTTGGCTTTGGTGGGACAAAGAATCGGTATATTTGTTCACTTACATGACCACCGTGGAGATGGAAATTCATGTTTCCGGAAAAGCAGAGGATTAACGAGAAGTGAAGTAGTGTACCGCATGTAGTTATCCGGGGCGACTCGTTCGACGGTCAGCCTACGTCACGACCTATGGTTGGACACGATGACGTCTATGGTCGACGGTCAGCTGAGAGACAATATTCTTAACGTACACGTCTACGCTGAACAACTCCCGGCGGTCGCAACCGTAGGTGCACTGCATGTCAAACTCTCGCATTAGCCACTCTCTGTGGGAAAAAATTTACTGATGACCGTGGCTAAGTGATCCCTGGGATGAGTGCGCTTTTTTAGTCGCCCATTCTCATTCTCCGAGCGGTTGTTTGTTCGAGTTCCGAAGTGAACAACATCCGACTGCGCATGGATGACCCACTTTGGCTTTATATACAACCAATCGCACAAGAGGTAGTTCATAAAGCTGGGGTATGTTCGCCGTATTATTGCAACATCCCGATTGAACCTTCGAAATGAATAGACAAAGGTGATCCTTCACTCTTCAGAGTTACTCCAAGTGGCCATGTGATGAAACAAATATAGGCTCCTGAATAAGTTCGCCTGAATGGTATTCATAAGGTTCATTATATCAATTTACGTTTCCTCACAGCATCGCGAACATGGAAGTAACACAACATAGTGTTGCATCAAAAGACCACTCGCGCTGCTCGCATTTGGGCCGCCATTTCACCCATCACAAACGTTCTGACACCTGTGTGTTCCCCATCACCTCCCAGAATTTTTCAAACAAAAGACGCAGGATGCCTATTTCTTAGTTCGTACATGGGCGTACATCACGGGTCGTCCGTGACCCATACCGTCTATAACGAGGAATTGATACAGCTTCAGGCTACAGCGGCGAATGTGGAGTGATGGAGGACCTACTTGTGTTGGTTGGTCCCATGAGTGGCACCGACGTTTACTACATCAGGAACCATCTGAATAACTGCACTTGCTCTGTACGTGTGAAACATGTGCGTGCACCTATTGTTGTCCTCTCTGATGACACGCAGCACGCCGCTTTTCTCTGTATGATGCAGGGTTAGTAGCTGATTTTCTGCTACATTGGTGCACACTAACCTACTTACTTATCACTGGCGGTTTCAATCGATGACGGATGTTGGAAATACCCATGGTATTTATATACTTGTCGTAAATATTTGCAGCATACTGCTTCGACTCAGCAGTTGGCCTGTTGTACTCGAATAGATATTTCGAATCGTTCACTTCACTGTCTGTGAGCCGACGAATACTTGGATGTGCACCGTACAGCAATACAGTTAGGTCGTGGTTGTGCTCCAACGTGAGAGAACTAACAACCAACCCGGTATCTCTCCCAACCACGTTAAAGCGTGATTGGCAGCATATATCGCGGGAACTGTTCAATGGGAATTATGTGGAATTAACTCACTAAACACGTCGTACTCCACGGCTCTTGCTCTTACGTCGCTTGTGTTTTACACAGCGGAACGCCATCTACCACGTAAACTGAACGGTAATTACACTCACATGATCATATTTCAAGCGTTCACTGCCTGATTTCTTGCTTGAACCAAGCACGTACAGCACACTGTCGTCCTTCATATACCTATCTAAGCAACTTTTGAACTCGCTGAAGCTAGCAAATTCGCGACCCTCAACGACATCTTTAAAGCTCTGTAAGTAACCCGTAACCCAAAATGGAATATAAGAAAACATCAGTCAAATAATAATCACACGTGAAAAAAGTATTCACAAGACACTACATTTATACCGTCACAACACCAACCATCGCTAATTTTGATCTCGGCGCCAAATGTAGGTTAAACCGATTTGCGGTCGACTAAAACAAATCATTTTAACTCTCCTGATGCTCGCTGCCATGGAAATCGATGAATTTCACATTCCTGGGCGATACCACGGATATATCGTCCGGTGTTCAATGGTTTCTCATTTTATCGCCGTCCAACGGCAGATTTCACTCCCTGCGGGTAATTTCCATCTTTCGGATCCGTTTGGCAACAAATAAGCGGGAGTTGTTGTGTACCGCCTATGTCTTTATCTTTCGTGTATATATTTTAGCTGTTGAAGTAATCACACGGCACATCTGCCAATTAACTGTCGCTCAAAGTTCATCTCACGCCGCGTGCGGAATCATCTATCGGTCATTGTCCGGACTTACTCTCGGGTGTTGTCCTTCTCTCATGTGGATGCCTATTCAATTTAACCTACCTTGACTTATCAGTGAGTCGTTCCATTTTTATTGATGTCTTCCGATTTGTTCGTGCGTATACATTTTGTATCCATCCGTTACCGACACAGCTGTTCCGTGGTGTTAACATAATTTTATTCATTTTTATCATTCGATCGATTAGCCACTACAGGATATTAGGATAAGAAAAATTTCACTCCCTGCTAAATTATCGCATTTTTCGCTCAATCCCCCTCATTAAATAACATCGGAGCAATTTTCTGACCAACTGGACCAACAATGAACCAGAAAAGGATCGGACTCTTCTTCACTGGATGTCATCTTCGTGAGATCCACCGATGCTGTTTGTGATTCAATGTGCCAATAACCACTAGGTTCATGTGGAAATGTCGTCCTGTTTTTTCGGTGCTGTGTTGCCTGACGTGTGAGGAAGGAGTTTCAGAACATTAACTGAATGTCTCCCTGATGCACCTGAACTGGAGAGAGCGGTCGATTTTTATCGGTGAAAACAGGAGGATTGAAATAAATATGAGCAGCCTGTGGTATCTATATGAATGCTTATGCATAAGCGGAATGAAAATGTGAGATTTAGCGTCACCGCGATATGTTTCTAGATGCTTCCCCACCACTTCCAGTGTCCAAAGGTCTGCATCCCGAACTTTCATGGAAAGGTGATTATCTATTTCAGTTTCTTAACTTGTGCACAGCCACAAGAAATTGGAACAACAAGGTGATAATTCAGCAGAGAATTGGAGATATTTTATCTACATACCTCTGTCTCAAATGACCACCATTACTGGCACTATGCAGTTAGATAGCATGAGACACTTGAGGCCAAATCGCCTACTCAAGATCAACTCAAACCTAAATGACCTCAATCAGGCACATTTTCAACTACTCAGTTGCAAAGATTCAGTGATTCACTATCTGATGCAGAGGTGCGAGGCTGATGATTCGGGTTCCCCGTCAGTCCTCCTTCTAGCATCCAGCAGGTGGCAGCTCTCCTGAGATGTAATCATAGTAAAACCTGTATCACCGCACTGTCTAGCATGTGTCGTTGTTGGAACGAAGAACATCACAAACATTAAAACCTTATCGTTCTCAACACTTCCACCTAGTACATGAGTTTGAAAAAAACTTAAACTCTACCTTATAACGAGCGTTAACGACGGCTAAGGAGAAGCTGTTTGGACCGGCCATCATCGACTATGAGGAAATTCCTTATCTGACAAGTGTTTAAAGTCAATTTACAGCCCATTTGGGCCTGCGAGGATGGATAAATTCTGTCACCTCTCCAGCAAAAGGACGGAAGTAAATGTGTGGCCTTCATGCAGTTTCTAAGTTCCCGGAGGTTGAAAATGAGAGACTGAGAAAAGGCCCACACGTAACTTACTGAGATACCACTACGTGTTTTTTCACAGCTTCCTGTACGCGTTGAAACGTGAACCCAGAATAAACAACTGAATTAACGCATCTAAACAATGGTTGAACATGAACCTCATGGAGATCATGAGAATCCGCTTTGACAATTCCTGAAAAGCCCGTTTTGTACTACTCAGTACAGCGAGTTTTCTCCCGGGTGATTTCCCGTGATGTAGTGATGAAGACATTTGGAAGATAGCCATGTACTATGACATTTTTAGGACTCACATTTGCAATATATATTTGTGTACGTGCACATTGCTTTACGGATTGCTATAATCGTCATCAAGAGACAGGTGTGCACAGTTATCGTCGCCGAGAGGAAGATGCTACTCATTCGATTATTCCCCAATTGCCGCGAGGTGAGCATGCGAAGTTTTGGGATCATGCGCGTTTCAGCCCTAAAATCGTCGAAGAAAATCGTATGGTATGTGTTGCGAAGTCTATCCAGCATACTTCGAGTCACAATTTTTTCCATTTTAATCTCGTGTCACTTCCAGCTATGTGTGTGCGAATGGTGCTACTAACATGGAAATCCCAAAATACGCCCTCCGCGGAAGGCTCTTTCTGTTTGTATTAGAATGTGTTATGTCGCCCTATTTTCCCGTGCACACTCTATTCTTCCTCCTACCAGTTGCCTTAGCGAGCAGGCGAGTGTCGTCTGCGCAGCGAAATGGGAAAGATGGTCAATCAAAGCCCAGGTTTCGTGTTCAATGAACACGGGATCATCCGTGATTGGGGACATACTTCCCAAATCTTGGAACCCTTACAGACATGAAGCAGAATGTAATGCGACTGTAATCTTCGTTTATATCTGTTGGACCAACGTTAACATCTCGTTGAGCTGTCTTCAGGTTATCTTTTCATTATTCTGCTCCCATATGCGAACGTTGGACACTGTGCACATGCTCATCACGGTGGCTGACTGTTTAGAATGTTATGTTCTCTCCATGTCCCTGTGTCTGAAGTCTGGGCGAGTTGTGGGCCAAACAAACCTACAACCCATTTAGGCGCATTCTTTGATTTACAATTACTGCTACAGCGGACTCGAAATATCTATGAAGCAGCGAGATAAAATAGATCAGTAAGGAGTAAATAGCTTTGCGCTGGTTGACCTTCAAACCTACGCACTATCGCGAACTACTATGAACCGACATCCTTCATATCAAATCCCGCTTCTTCTTTAGCAGCAGGTGGCGTGTGTATTCAATATAACATAAAGCTTGTCACCGGTCAACCTCTTACTACAAAATTTTTCGTTTCTGTTTTGTTCATTGCATATATAGACTACGTGTCAATTATCCGCGTCAGTGTCACACTTGCACGCCTTGTCTTCTACCTTGACGTGAGTGTTGATGTCGTGATTCCGTTCCGCACCATGGTGAGTCCAAAATCTCTGCAATTTCTGTCAGGATGAGTCGCTTTCCAACCCTCACCGAGTCTATCGCAGTAGGATCTGTTGCAGGCCAGCACTGAGTCACTGTGCCTACCTGCGCAACACTGTTCATTTATTCTTTTATGTTCCATTGAATATTTGACGAACCCCCGTTCAGTTTCGTTTGTTTAACACGGTGATCAAACTGTTTCCACATTATATTATCCAGCTTCCCCGTTCTGCATGTTTTCAACTTCTGCGCTAGTTTTTCCGTTAACACGACACACGATCTTCCCGCCATGAGCAATGCAGTCTTTTCCAAAATTCATAGTTTCGATGGTCGTGATCCCAGATTCTGACTCATTCACGTGGTGACCATATTTAATTCCACAGGCTTTCGTGCACGAAGATCTATAGGCAAATTTGTGGTTGCCATTCTCCTTTGATAGATGGATCCCCAAGTCGCCGACCTGACGCATACACCGCCTAGTGTAAACTATCAGTATGCTACGAAGACCTAGTCCACAGGATAAACTGCGGAAACTTTTTAGAAGTAGTAATGAGCGCTACAGCTCCTTCATAACCACTCAACCACACCAGAGATTGGTGAGAGAATAGGATCAACCAACCGATTGCACGGGAACCATGGTAAAAGAAATCTGGCAGACAAAACTCCGAGGGCGTCGTTGGTTCTTGCCAGGTACACTTCTTTGTGTGTCAGCAAAACTAGCCAATCAAGCACAGAGAAATTACTGAGGGCGATCGGTTTGTCTCTCATAGTCTGCAGAATCATCCTTGGGCAGTAGACAGCAGGTTGAACTAGACGCGGGAAGGAAAGAATTTCTCTAACGTCTGTGCAGTTAAAATGGTTGATTTCGGTGTATACTCATACAGCTGGTACTGTGTTAAATCCCGTTTCAAAGCTATCGATCCTGGCCAATGGAAGAGGACAGCGTGACTCACTAAGCGTCCACCTGAGCCCAAGCTGTGATGAAGTGCCCGCCGTATCTTAAGGAGACGCGCGAAACCGAGCACCATTCCATGCTTCCCCTCCTCCTCATTATAATTACATTCCGATCACTTCCACGTTTTTTCTATACATATTCACACCCAGCAAAGTGATGGAATGACTCCCGGACTCAGACATGCTGATTATCTCGGTCTTTCACGAAAGCAATCAGAAACCAGACAGTTTGGTCCAGGACAGAAGCGCTAGTATTCTTTTATGTGCGGAAAACTAGCTTCCTGCGAATATAAGGCGAAATGTGTTGAGCTGAGCGGGTTCATTTCGTAGATACATTGAGGGCTGTATCAGCCCTGAAAGACAGAAGATTTTAGTGCCGACTGCCAACCGGGACTTCACGCCACCATAAAATATGGCACACTTTGAACCAAACTTCAGCTCTGCAGTCGTCGGCGTTTCATGCAGCTTTTAGTCATGCAACGCATACAACGACAAGGCGTACTTTCTAACTTCGACCGGTTTCCACTCTAACAACGTTTCACGCAACTTCTTGCAATGCGTGGTCCAAATAGACTCAAACGCAAGGAGGCTGCCGTATCACATGAGGACACTGGTCTCAGATTCCCGAAATCGTAGACAATGTTGAGCCACGAGAAAGCTCGAACAAAACATACCAAAGATTCCACACGGCGTCATCCAGGAGAGACACCCTCTTTGCCTGATCTGATTACCGCAAGTGAATCTCACCTGGTAGGCAGAGTGTTATTTAATCCACCGCTGGGGTACAATGACCATCCGCAACTGATGCTCGGTTTTGCTTTTCAATAGATCCAAAAGGTTGTAGCAATGACTTCGTTAGGTAATGACCGGAAAGAAGACTTAGGCGCACTGAATACAATTTTAAATACCCGGAACTTCAAGGTTGGTCCAATAAATTCAAAACAACATTCTGTAAATTTGCTACAGAGAAAGCTGGTGAGGCATTTGTTCCCCACAACCCATGGGAGTCTTTCTGTAGTTCGCCGCCTTCGCGGAACATAAATCGGCTCCTTGGCGTAAGTTCTTGTCTACTTTCCAAACGGAAGCAAACAATCGAGCCAGAAGGTCTGAAAGCCTTTCGCACCAAACGGAACAGGTGCAAACGCAAATTGGTTTACACAAGCAGAGGGTGCGAACAAAAATCTCGCTGGCAGTCAGCGAAGACAAAAGCTTTACATCTAATTACACGCAGATCTAGAGAAAAACTGAGCTCTCAAAAAATTGTCTATTGATGCACGTCAAAGAAACACCCTTCATACCCACAATGTTTGTCCAGGTGTTCATGGAGTACTGTTCGGCGGTCTACACTGTGGTGAAGAATCTCGCGATAGTCACTCTTGACAGCTGACATCCCTGTCCTGGCTGGTTGTGATCTTTCGTTCAAAATAAATGTTAATAGTGCAGTGGGACCAGAGACGATTCATGCCCCGATGCTCAAAGAAGCGGCCCGTGGTTTGGCGGCGCCTCCCTACAACTTGTCTAAACATACACCCCTATCCGGAAAGAGACCATTGCCGCGCCCACATTTACCATAGAAAATTGACTCACGACTGATAAATACCGATTGGTTAACCTTACCGGCAGAGCGTGCAAGATATTGAAGCTTCTGTTTGAATGCGCCAACTTTGAGAAGTCCTATTGAAATAGCCTTCTTTTGTCTATCCAGCACAGTCTCCACCCTGGAGGGTCATAAGTGACCTGGAAAAGGCGGAAAACAAGGACCACATCCCCAGCACCATTTTGGTCGGCCCACCAATTTAGTGCTAGACGCACTAAGTCGCATTTTTCCATGTATGAAATTACCGGAAGTAAAACAAAAGGCCGTGGAGAAGAGGGAACAAATCTTTATTCTATGAAATGTACAAGTGGTCTGTGATAGCGCTATAAACGGCGCCGACACGCGAACTAGCTAGAGAGGCTAGAGACCGGCCGTCGACAAGCGAATGAACCGGAAGAGTGACACGTGTGTGTCCAGGTTTGCGCCACAGTCACATGACATGCAGACGAACAATCGGACAGCACACATACTGTGAACTTTCCTAACGGCCCAGATACGATATGTAACCATTAGTCTTGTAAGTATTTCACACATCATACCGTAGGCAGGCCAGTGAAATCTCCAGGTCGCTGAACCATTTTCTTCGACTTCGCCGAGGCTTTCAGTCGTGTCTCACAAAGTCCTGTCTTAGAGTAACTGGAGGCTTGTGGTATCTTATGAGCGTTTCTGATATAAATCACGTAGTTCCTCAATATGAAGACGGGGTCGCGCCCTACTTCGCTCTGCCTGATCTATGCTGCTCCTCAAACATCCATGCCTGGTCAGCTGTTATTTCTCGCGTGGCCTTCCAGCCCTTACTTTTAGCAAAGTTTTCCTCTGCAGGAAAGACAAATTACTGGAATATTCGTGACTCCAGTGTATTAGTTAGAGCTGTTATGATGGATGGAGCCTCCATCTGAACGACGGCAAATGTGAAAACGTGCCACTTAAAGAATACTCGGGGAGTTTCTCGTGATACACCCCTTATAGAACAACCGGACGGCTGGGATGTATTTCGGGTGTCCTTTCAGTGTCTTACGCTACTTGCTGGAAGCTTCCTGTATTAAACTACTTGTGGAATTATTGTGGTTCGTTTTTACATAACTCATTCACATACAGTCCCATTCTAATGACAGGAGCACGTTTACGTACCGAATGTTTACGTACCAAATAAATGACCTCAAGTAGATCACGAAGGTAACACTTGGATTTGAACTTGCTTTTTAACCCGACATGGCTTGCGCAGTGGCAGACCGCAGTAAGAAATAGCCTCGCGGTTTCTTCTGTCAGTTATCTAAGTTTTGGTCAACTTGTTGCATTTATGTGCATAGCGTTGAATTGTGTGCACTGATCACACCCACTTGAGTGCGTTTCTCACAGGTACATTGAGAGATAAGCCATTACTCCTATTATCATGGAGAACGTTATTGGTATAGACTCATGGGGGGCATGCGCGTTTCCAGTCAACGTTTGGTAAATCAACGGCAAGCATTCGTGTTTTAACATATCCCAATATGATCGTACAATTTCAGGTTAACCATCATCATCATCATCATCACAAACAGCAACACGTCAGTATGAACCACTGGCGCTTAACTGCCACACAACAACGAACAGAATAGAAAAAGATGGGCTGTCCAGCAAGAGACAGGAAAAAAGAGGAGGACGGAGAGGGAACTAACCACTGAGAAGATAGCTACACCTATAAAGCTGGATGGTCATGCTATTCCAACTGCCAACTCAGTCCGCGACCTAGGTATACGTTACTCAAACTCATTCAACTTTGCTGAACACATTCCATTCCTAGTAGCTAAAACTAAGCGAACGATTGGATACATCAGACACTCATTCTTTTTTCCTGCAGCTCAACCGCACCTTTATAAGCTGTGCGTACGACCCCAGCTTGAGTACTGCACGTTCATATATAGTCACTTGCGCAAGTCTGATAGGCTAGCTCTGGAAAGTCTCCAACGTGCATTTACGAAAGGTTTAGTGGGTTATCCGCCTTCGTTGAACTACAGAGAACGATGCCAGACGCTTAAACTGGATCCTCTTTGGCTACGGCGTCTCAAGCTAAACCTTGCGCTCATGTATAATCTAGTTTATAGCAATAAATTTAAGGTAAAACTCGCGATTCGCCTTCAACATAGCTCAAAATACAACATCAGGAACAAAGAGTTCACTTTGGCAACTCTTAAATCCCGTAGAAAACTCCGTTCAAATTTTTTCCTAGTGAAATATACTTACATTTGGAACAAACTCCCACATGCAATTAGAACCAGTAAGAATATACATCAATTCAAACGAAGCCTAGAAACTTTCCTAACATTAAAGAACGTCATGTTGATCTTCAAACTCTGCCTGCCTGAAGACGATATCTTTCAAAACGGACCTAATAACATCTAACCATCAGATCTAATCTAATAATAACGGAGGGTGAATCTATACCACAGGATGTAACGCCACACACACTTCGAACCGATCAAAGCTATCAATTTAGCCATTTGAGAAATTCCTCATTTCGAAACTTATCATTTCTCCAGCAGGATAGATCTTGTACACAGCTTTGTCGAAAAATTGCAGCTGCATAACAAAACTACACCCAACATATGGCATCTTAAACATCCCCGTTAGTAGTAACCAAACCATCCTGGTACTCTTACTCCATACTCAACGATTATCAGCTCTGTATAGCTATTAACCACTACGCAATAGCTGTGCAAGTTAAAACGGTTTAGAGAATATATATAACTTAACCTGTTCGCCTCATATGATTACATATAAATACGTGCCTCTTCCTATTCTACAGACAACCTGATAATCTTTCCGTGTTGCTAAACATCTTCCCATTCTACACAACGGCCGGACATACTAAATCGATATCGGAATTCGGCTGTAGTCATATACTAGGATAATCTGTGAATTGGTCACTTTTCGCGTTATACGACAACAATTATTTGTTAGAGATATATATTTTACTAATTAGCACAAAATTGTAAATGTTATATAAAGGATTTAGCCAGAAAATGTCAGACTCCATCATTCGTCATACTTCACATGACCATTTTACGTTCTTCTGCTTATCACGTAATTTTGCCTTTCATTCTTGATTCTACGGTAAATTCCAATGCGAGACAACATTCCACAACGTTCGGAGAATCAAAATCCTGTACTGGTTGGGCAATTCGTGAAATTCCGTCGATTTGAGGAAATAACGGAGTCCAGTCCAGAAGATCGTCCAGTTCTCCGGAAAAATTGGTACCCACCTATCTTCCCTCATCTTCCCAAAAATTTCTACGTATTTTTCCGAAGCCATCCATATCAACTAATGGCGAAATTCTTCGACTATTCATTTTCTCCATCCTGAAAAATCCTTTTTCTGGCATGACCTTGAACATAAGACCTACGTTAGCCTTGTGAAGCAACAATTGATGTAACAACTTAACATTTTTTATCGAATATTGAAAATCTTGAGAACTTTTGTTTCGGAAGCAAGTGAGCCATCTGCCTCTTCATAAACTAGTGTTCCCTCATTATTTTGTCCGTTTTATTACTTTATTTCCATAATTGGTGTCTTGTACAATTAACAATTATGTGTACGTTATGTAGTTCACGTTGAAATGTGTGTACTGATCACGCTTATCCGAGCGTGTTTCTCACAAATGGGTTGAGAAATATACCATTATTATTATATTCAAACATTTAACACCAAGGCGCTTATGCCCTGCAAACAAACAACCTAGCTGTAGATGAAAGTAGGGCCTTGTTAGAAAGACGGCTTCATTAGGGCTTTCACTGCCTAACTTCAGCAAATACACTCACTTCACAGATAACCCGACCAGATAACGAAAACATTTACTCCATTAGGCTGGAGTAGCCGCCACCTTATCCATCGTCTTCAGTCACCAACACCGTGAGTCGCGGAGCCCCATCCTGGGAGAAGAATCCGACCTACATTGACCAAACCCTTTGTGAACGATTTCATTTTTCTACAACAGGCCATCATCCGTCTACCACGCAGAGTCGGCGGGCAGTACTCGATATGGCAGGCGACTAGCTGGCATTGTTATTGAATGACCTAACCATCTGAGTCTGCGCAAATGTGAGGAGTGGGCGTAAAGCTCGTTTGACAGTCAGTATCAAACACCCGCTTCCTAAATACTTCATTATTTGCTCAATGGCGCCACCCTATAAGGCCGACGGAACACAAACATAGGTGGTCAAACGTACGAAGACGGTTTACGTATTCTACTCCCAACCGCCAATTTTTGATACCGTAAAGTATTACAGCCCTCACTGTCACCTTGTATACGCGACCCATAAGCATCAGAGAAACACCTCTCTGACGCCGTTGACGCCCTACATCAGCGAATACCGTCCTAACCCTAGAAATATGCAGTTACATTCAACTCTATGCAGTCGCGCCACCGCCGCTGCCAGCGCTGATGCAGCTTGCTAGCTATGCAAACCGATCAGCAACATCCATGATCTGATTATCTAACATTAAGTCTACGTTATCACAGCAATCTCGCAGAATCGCTTCGCATTCTAAGGCCGTAAAGCGAAGTAATTAGCGGAACCCAAGATAGCGTTTGGCATTGTTTACGCTACCTGAAACTTTGAAAACGGCAACTACTTATCGTCAGCCTAACGACGATCAGTCTGCTTCCACCAGGTAGTAGGTCCACGCCGGCATCTTGCGAGTGACGCAGAGAATCCTCCAGTATTTCGCGTATATCACGAAACTGAGCAAAAATGGTGAAAGCGGACAGTATTGACGTACGCAACTCCTGGTGCTGAAACTGCCAAACAGTTCATCGTGAACCCTCACCTGAGCTGATATATGGGAACAAAGCGCCGACGGTATGTTCACAAACATCGGTCGGTACACCCCTGCGTTCAAGAAGCTATAAAACTGTAGATCGATCCACAGAATCGAAAGCACCCCTACAGTCGAGAAGTATGGCCATTTTTGGCTGACGGTGCACATGACAATCCCAAAATTCGACAAAGAGAACAGATGTCATCTATTCACCCCCGGCCAGGGCGAAGCCGCACCTGTCTTCCTCTAATGTTTACCTCTTGAACTACATCAGTCTACGAGGCAAAATGGATGTCAGAGTCCTAGCAATGACTTCGGTCAAACTAGCTCCACTGTGATATTTGCCAAAGCCCCTGATAACATTCTTGAACATAGATTGTCTTATCTTATGACCCTAGCAGGTGATGTTGGTCCCCGTCGTACACACAAGTTGAAACAACCGGGTCAAGACCACTACTAACGCCTCCCGGCCCTCTTTGCGAAGTGAGTAGCAACACATTTGCCGACCTCAGTCTCAGTGGGCGGTTCCGACTGTGGTGAGCAGGTTGCTACATCAAAAGTTTTTAGCGGCAATGCGGTGAATGCAGGAGTTTAGCTAAATTCGCTCCCAGTGTGTTTCATCCACAACTCTGAACTGCTGGTTTTATGGCGGTTGTTGATACCATCTGTCTCGCCGATAGCTGTCCTGGCAAACAGTCGCCTGGCACCACTGACACTGATAAGCTTGTGGGGTTTCCTTATATACCCCGGGGTAAAAGGCATCTCCATTTTTTTTAACCTTAACCACTAGCCAACTCTCGGGATCAGCCTCTAGACTACGTCTTAGTCTCCCACGGATACTCCCCCTGGAACTTGTATGTGAAGTATCAGGAGGAGTGGTCCATGTAGGTTCTAACGACTCTAGGGATTTCTCCGAGATCCGCTCTCTCTTCAACTTATTTGGCCTCGCACCGCATGTAGTACGTGTCTCCCGAATGATCTATGAGATCAAAGTCCAGCAGCCATTCGGATCGTCGGAGTGGGAACTACTGAGGCAGCGTTCTGAGCAGGTTTGTTGACTATGCTTTCTCGATGACAAAATCAGTTTCTCAATAGCAAGTCATTGTCGTCGGCGAGGTCGTTTCCCGGTAAACGCAACAGCAATAGGACAACCTATCAACGCATGATCTGAATTCAAGTGTGTGCATTAATAAGAATGACAGTCTCTAGTGGAACCACGCCACCTAATAATAATAATAATAATAATGATAATAATAATAATANAATAATAATAATAATAATAATAATAATAATAATAATAATAATAATAATAAAATTCTCAACACATGTATAAGGAACAGGCTGGGTTATGCGCGTTCATTGCAGATATTCGAGAGCGATACAAAACGACAACTAACTAACCAGCGCTATAAACGTGAAATCTTCCACTAAGAATGGCGCGATCCAGGAGAAGTTGATTGTAGTTTGCAGAACTTTGACACACGCAGCGGGAGAATAGATAGTTTGCCTGCTCGATAGATTCAGTTCAAAAATACAGTGTTATATCAGTTCAACTTCTACGAAGTCGTATAATAATCTATACTATATGAATCACGCCAATGGCCATTGATCGTGATATTGAGCAGTGGTCGCGGAATTTGGCTAGTTGGGTGCGACCTTCAAGATACTACGAAAGCCGACTACACAAGCAGTCTTGTATGCCAAAAGATGCCATTTCGATCCAGAGGTGCTTATGAGGCACACGATTCAGAGCCTTTTTATGTCTGAAAGTATAATGACTGCTGCATTCACTGCAGCGATTGATATCGATGTATGGTTTACAAATTCCAGCCGGCGTGCCATACAACATCACTTATCAGGGGAACCGTGCTGTGAAAGGCCCATAAGGCTTTATGACCTTAAGAGCTCGAGTGTGTGTTCCTTTATTATCCTTACAAAGCTTCTCGAACATATTGATGTGTGGTTGATGACAAGATGACTTTTGTGGCGAGGCATAATGATTGATTTTTTCCATTGAAGGGGAAAGGTGCTGGATAGAATTGATGAGGTAAACAGGTTAAGTAAAAGATGAGTATGTCCTCACTTGTTTGTGTGATGACGACTGGTGGGATACCATCTGGTCAGGAATGGATTAAGGGTTAATGGTAGCTAATTGTGAGCGAATGCTTAGAGCACCAATCGGAACATTAGTCAAAACCTCATCTTCTTCGGAAGGAGTATTAACAGGTAATAATTTCTTCGCCAAACGAAGCAGCAAAACCTGAGTTGAAGATTTTACATGTTGTAAAGAGGTCATCACCAACCGTTTCGTCTTAGGGAGTAATAACTTTTGTAGCAGGGTCCTTCAAAGAATTTCCCGGTTTTTTCAGCTGCACTAGTTTCATGCATCTCTGCTTGCAACGGAGAGCCCGGTTCTGTTCGGTTATGTGACACAGTTGTGTCAGGTGTTCTGTGTTGAAACCTTTTGCTCATTTGTGTCACCAGCGAGAAATTCATTGTATTTCTGTACCCCGACTCGAGCATTTCAAGTCTGTTAGTCTATTGTACAGTAAGGATTCTACCTTGTATATACGAGTCGACGCGTTTCGACTTCATAGTGGCCAGAAGGTCAATAGGAAATGTCAGAAGTCTGATAAGTTCCCAGATTGGTACGTTTGGGTTTGATCTGGGGAAGAAGGATCTTAGTAAAAAATAAGGCTTTCCAATCAACAGATATGATCAGAAAGCAGAATCAACCTATCCATTTGGCAGTCATGCTGAAATCAAGCGGACGTCTGGCGATATTCGGGTCAATTCCTGGAAATTGGTTCAGGACGGATATCACTAAGGACGAAATACCTATGGCCAACATGAGATATAGAATATGCCTGTCTGGTGGGCTTTAGAAGATGTTAGTTCCATCCATTCAGTTAAATGCACGGAAGAAATTTAATTTGGTTTGCTGGGGTTGAGAATGAGGCCCAAGAGATATTGAGCATGTTGAGGCCACCTCTTATTAATGTACGTTCACAAGACAGGTTTGATACACGATCCACTACCTATTTCACCCACTGCTGGTAGCACTAAGCGGTCTGTAGATGCATCCTGCAAGTAGTTCGCGAGACTCATTAGAGGTTATTAACCGCAACAAGTCTTCGACTTTATGGAGACTAGACTCGTCAAATCTTACTGCAGAAAATTACTCTCAGTTAATAATGCAGCCACCAAGTCGACCTGTGATACGGCC
>QNGE01005729.1:12625-31932 GCA_008508345.1 Paragonimus westermani
TGGTTATCATGGGTTAGCCGTGACAACGTTCTTTTAGCACGCTGAATGAACCGAATTCGCTGGAATCCCTGTGTAATTAAAAGGGGGAGTATTCTCGCGACACAGCCGATTCAGTGTGGTGGAACCTATTGTGGACGGCTACTGTGAATCATCATATTTGCCTTGTAGCGCCGTTGCTTCAAATCTCCGTTCCATTGAAAAACATCCTTGACAGCGCTGCTGATCAGCTCAGAGGGAAGGCTGTTCCAATGGTTAATAACCGCGGAAGAAAAGAAACGCTGCTTAAGGAAGGTCCGTGGACAAAGCTTGAAAATCTCTGTTTCACTCTCGCTGACAGTCATCACCTGCTACAGTGAAGAACTGTTCTACCTATTCTAAGCTGAAGAGGAATTATGTCGAAATTAAATCACCGCGGAGTCGTCGGATTTCAAGTCGGTGAAAGTCAAGGATTCCAAATGAAGACTCGCGTGTGGCATTTCTTTGGCTTGCATTTAGCTCCGTAGTCCCGCGCTGGACACGCTTAACAGCTTATGTGTCTATCTTCAGTGCGGTGTAGACTACCTTATTATCATAATCGGGGGTGGTTTTCTGTAGCCCCGTTAAGCGTTTGAAACAAGTAAAAACAGATTTGAAATCGGCTGGAAACGGAAGCGGTAAGCTGGAGCTTTTGAAAATGCCGTATTTTGATGCATGGAACATCAAGGACTTCAGCAGTGGGCAGAAGTAACGAAAAAAGTTGCAGTATCCGAACTAATGCAATAGACGTTAGTCAAGGCGAACCTTGTAAACTGCCAAAAGTGTACAGAAACAACATGGTCTGGTAGAGCTTTCCAAGTCTTACAAACATGCAATGAGAAATGCTATGCATGCAGTCCAGTCTGCTATGTTGGACCTCTATTTTTATGGGATGGCCGCTCTCTGTCACACGCATACACATCAAGAATTGGCAGGAATTACGTTGGCCACTAAAAAATATCGAGCGAAAGTGTCTAGCTTTGGTGGCAAATGGTCTAAAAATGTTGCAACAGGCCCTAACAAAACCAGCACGTTAGCCAGTTTTACCTTCTCTTTTGTCTCAGCCCGGATTAGGTCTGTCTTGATTTCATTGACCACATACAATCTTAGGTCAGCATGCCCTTTTTCACTTTGGTTTCGAGCTGCCGAGTGGCGAAGCTCTTTATCACTCACTCCAGTGAGCGGCGCAAACATTTCATTCATATTTACTTCCAAAGTCTGCTCGAATGTGGTCGGCTGGCACAGTAAAGCATTTGTCTTTGAGTACTGGACACACTAAAATTGTGACAGAACTTCCCTCAGACCTTTGTCGATGAGGGACCTATCTACGTCCCTTCCTCGCTGCTGCTGTACCAGCCGCCAAACTGAGCCTGTTGAACTAGGCATCTCCACTTCGAGTTCCCTCTCCCAAGCGAACTTGTCAGTCGACACCGAACAACCAACTGTCCCAACATTGAGACCAACGCAGTACTTCCAAAAATTTGATGGCGATCAATACACATGAAGCTCTCGGCACTGCCAAATACCGGCGCTTACGGTTACTGGCTAGTTTCTCCACTTTAGGTACATTTACTTTGTCAGTCAATTTAAGTGTAGCAGTACGGTTCTAGGCCACCAAACGGAGACCCAGTTGACAAGTATACAAGGATACATTGTCAACACTAACCGACTCATATGCGACAATTATCTCTCCACAGAAAATCCAGTTATCGCAGCCAGATCCCGTAACTTGTTGGGCACAATGCACGAGCACTCAACGTCAGAGTGTCTCTATCCAAATCACAGAGCATAACTTTTTGCAAAACGCATCAAACAATAAAAATCAGTCCCTTCTGTCCGGAGAAAGACATGACCACAGTCACTTGCATAATGCTTGCGAAGTGTCCAAGCTTCGGCCAGGTGGCAAACCTACGCACACAGGTTAAGTTAAGTCATTCTTCCTGAAGTTCAGGATACTCAAGGGACACTTTTGAAACCTATCTGTCCTCAGTCACATCCTGGGGCCCTGTCAGAGCAAAGCCCGAATTTCTGCGGGCCATCAGGGAGGTGTGTAGACCAGTCAACAAAAACCTCGATGCACTCCATTTCGATCGTTCCTGTAGCTTTGTACTCCGCAGGATATCTGAGCTGCTTATCACCAACAGCCTCGCGACACATACACGATATTGACCAGTGGAAGTTTGTGTTTATTAAGCTTCTTGTCAACGTTGTAGTTTATGTGGCCTGAGTCATCGGACGATTAAGAAGACCCGAACATCCGAACTTCATGCGAACGCTCGAGCCACTGGGTAAAGAGATGTTAGAAGAAGTTCTCTAGGCATGGGGACCAGGGAAAGGCGCTCTAGTATAGGACAATAGAATACATCTGGGCCGTTCGAGCTCCCATCTCCTTGAGGGACAACCAAGTGCATCCGTTAAACCTGCTGGAGTCCGGGTCGATAGATTAGCTCCCGTTAGATAATCCCCTGAAAACAGCCGCCTCTCAACTATTGTTCCCCAGCAGGCGCAGACTGACACCGACATATATGTATTTCCAGTTGGTGGCGCATCAACAATAATACGCTATCTCTGCGAAGCAAGCTGATAGCACTAAGGGAACTTTTTCATACAAAGACTACAATGGCCATCAGTTTCATTGAGACTTGGCAAATCCTTAAGTTTCCGGCCGTGAGGTCGAAGTCCCGGGCTATTGCATCCTGCGCACTGACAAAGTTGGAGGAAGATAGGGAGTGGCGATCCACCTTTTGGACGACGCCAGGGCTTCGAAGCTACAAGGCTCCCACCGACTGGCGCTGCGAGTAGAAGTGAGTTGCAAACGAAGCCTTGTACGAAACGGTGCACAAAAATGGTAAGAACAGACCGTCATGACCATCCACTCAATCTTGCAGAAGTCAACGTCAACTGTCTCAAGCGGTTATATGAATAACTTACGTCCTTCGCGAAATCTCGGTCAGCCTTATCGCTTCTAAGGGATCCGTCCGATTCGTCAAGAAGCAGCCAAGATACTGCTGGGGTGTCGCGCATCCAGTGTTTAACAGCATTTTATGACCCAGACAGTGCGGAACAACGAGCGTATGCGAGTAACCCCATCGCTTTTGAAATCTCTCCCGATTTATTGGAAGCCCACGTCTGAGCTAAGTCACCAAGCCTCAGTACATTGCCGTCCATCCTGTTTACAGAATGTGCCACAGAACTAACGGCTTCGTTTTCAGCACTCTTTGGACACACTTTACGAACGCTTCCCAATTCTTCGGAGCATGATGTTGTCTAGTCTACCTACATAAGGCGGCAATAAGACCCACGCAGGAAACTCTCTTCAAGCAGCACCGCCTTCGTGTGCCTCCAGGGTAGTAGACGGGAGCATGAGGACACGATTCTAACTGACTTAAATCCTATTGAACCATTAGCACGGGTTCCAACAGAGATGCTCCTGCACCACCAACCTACTGATGGTAATGGACTCTTGGATCACGGACACGGAGGAGCGTCATCCACAGGATCTCGACTTCCCGCACGTTACTAAGGTTTTTGATGGAGTAATGCACTGCGTTCTACTAAGTACGCTACAAGCCATTGGACTCAATTGCCAGCTATACAAAAAGATCCAACGCCACTTGTCGGGCAGAACGTACTATTGTTGTGAGGATAAACGGTCGCACCATTATACTCACACCACTATTCAGTAGCCGCGTGGAGAGAAGTAATCGCGGGACAAATATGGGAGACATGTGGGAAGGATCGTTAGAAGGCAAAATGATATTTAATGACTTTCGCCACATGATGGAAACGAGACATGGTGTCCAAACCGACTGGAGCATCCTCAGAAAAGTGCGGTGTGCAAATGAGTGTTTTTGTTCCTAGTCCCGGTGAGACGCTTAAGTGGTGTATTGGTTTCTCCAATAAAACGATCTCCGTGTCATCCGCCTTCTGGACTCACAATAATTGGTGCCGTGACTAGGATACAAGAATGAAGATCCCGTGACCACGGCCGTTTGAGGATGGGGATGTTCGGAGTTTCCTGGAGGATTTCGAAGACGCGGCGGAGGCGATCGGAGTGAAGGCGGACCGGACGAAGCTGGCGGCCTCGCGGAAGCTGTTCAATGGCAGGGCGAAGGCGGTGCTGGATGCGGCGCGAATGGGCCCTGCGAAGATGGAGTGGGCTGCTTCAAAGGAGGCGCAGATCGCCGGGTTCGACAGCCTCGCCGACCGCCAGGAGGTAATAAGGCGGTTCAAGGGCGATCAGCTTGTACCAGGAGGCGACGTTCTGGTCTACGCCATGTCCCTACGAGCAGCGTTGTCAATAACCCTGCCACATTTGGACCAGGACCCTGAACAACGCCTGCTGACGACGCAGTTCTTGGACGGCGCGCCACCAACAGTCCGGGATCAGCTCAGAGTTGCTGTCATCACACAGCCCATGACGCTGGAACAGTTGGCCGATGCAGCTCGACAATTGCTAGCGGAAAATGCTGGGATAGTCAACGAGGTTTAGGCAAGCGGATCGAATGAACTGAATGACCTCCGAAGCGCGGTGGAAAAGTTGACCGAGGACGTGGCGGCTTTGAAAGTGAAAAGGGAGGAGAGCCGTGGCGACATTTGTTGCGGATGCGGAAGGCGTGGAAACTGGCGAAGATTTTGCCCACTCGGCAAGAACAGGTCGTACCCTAATAAACGTTCCATCGATTGTTCTTTGCTTGGGTAGGGGCATACGGTAATAGGGGCGGTTGATAAGACGGCGGTTCAGACTAAGTTAGAAGTAAATGGTAGCTTGGAGTACTGTTTGATTGACACTATGGCCGCGATTTCATTGATTGGGCCGAGACCATGAAAGATTGTGCGGCCGTGTGTGATGGTAATCCGGACGGTCGGTGGGTTTACTCACAAAGTTTATGGTCTGGCAGAATATGGTGTTCAAATCGATGGTCTTGTAGTCAAACAACCGTCCGTCATTGCGCCCGACGCACGTCAGACAATTTGGGGGAGCGAGTTTCCTTGACCACGTTGAGGCCGTGATTGATTTGAAGCATGATAGACTGGTAACGGAGTACGGGGTGGTTCCACTGGTGAGAAAGCACAAAACCCAGTTTGGACAAATTGAATGTGAGTGCCAAATGGGTCATTTTTGGTAGATAAAACTGGCGCTGTGAGATGAACCAAACGTCCGATTAAGGTGCCTAACCCGACGCTCATCAGATACCACAAAAGATGTTGGTTGGTCTAGACAGCAGGATGATGGCCATGGAAGTCGGAATCCGCTAAGGAGTGTGTAACAGCTCACCTGCCGAATCAACCAGCCCTGAAAATGGATGGCGCTGGAGCGTCGGACGTACACCTGACCGTTACTGCATGCTGGGTCGGTAATATTGGTGTGAGTAGTATGGTGCGACCGTCTATCCTCACTACACTATGTGTAGGTCACCAGCGTGCTGCCTGCCGCCTTTGAGTTTCTCACTTGTCTAGCATGGATACATACTAGGTTCTTTGCTGTTCCCACTAATGGTGAGCGACTTAACGGCATGAGGACGGCACGGAGGTATGGTGTTCATCACCTATCCCACAAGTATCTCGGCACAGTGCATCGGTGGTCGGTAGAAAACAGTGTCCCATTCAACAACAACGAATCAAAAACATGTATATACGACAGGACGGCAAGACTGAAGGGCAACCGCCTATTACTACTTTCTGAGTAAAGGACCCCGGGATCCCGCAGTCAGTATACCTCCGTCTTAGAGCCGATACGCTGGTACTGACAAAGAAGGATAATGGCAAGTTGGCGGCGCTTTGTGGACTGCTGGGGAAATTTCTGGCGGAATGCTCTGCGCGGACCATCGGTTCTCTTATAAAACCTCTGTTGTGGGCAAACATACAAAAATACGCTGCATACCTGAAAAAAGTCATAGATACCCTTGAACCGTACAATGACTTGCGACGAAAAATGTTATAGGTTTCTGTTTGTTCTAAGGTGCAAAAAGACTGGAGCTTCTGAGCCTCTCTAACCGCCTATGGCGACTTTCAAGATAATGGTCACAATGGGTCAACCCATTCGAAATCAGTTCAAGCTGACGGGGATTACCAACTTAACGAGAAACATACAATGTTAAGTTGGGCGTAACGCATAGTCGCTCACTTCGCAGGCAACACAGCCCCTAGTTTGCTTTACTTGGAATATCTTTTCGGCGGAAATTTTGAAAGCTACTAGTCCAGAGACGTTCAAGAAGCGTCTCAGTGACTCACCCTTTCCTAAATGGTTACCACGGACGGTGTACTTCTGTTCGAAAGCCCAGCTCTTGACGCGTGCGTCGTTCCTAGCATGTAGAATCGCGCTGCCGACATGATTGCTTTTGTGTGCGTGCTATTTGCCTGAATCCGTCTAATCATTTTCGGTCACTATGCAGTAACCACTCGTCGAAATTACATTCACTCACGATATTTCCTCAGTTCTATAGCTGTTGACACTTATTTCCCTTTTCCCTGCTGTTATAATTACTTTTTCTCTCAACCCAATCGGAGGTGGACTTGAAGTTATGTTCACATCAACCTACCACACAACAAAATGGTGCTTCCCGGCTACGGCACTCGAACGCCTCATGCAAACTTCAAGACGTATCCATGTAGCACATTCATCCTTCCAACAGTATGCGCGACTAAGGAAGATGCTGTTCAGCGATTCAGCGGTTCATAAAAGGGTTCGAGGCTGGAGGCCCAATCTACCCGGATCCAGTCAGTTTTTTCTTCTCAATGTCCGACTGTTTTCTGTTGACCTGAAAGGCAGTCATTGAAAACAGGGTGTAGCACCGCTCTTGGGGGTTACATAAAGTACCAAC
Source organism: Paragonimus westermani (assembly GCA_008508345.1). Lineage (NCBI taxonomy): Eukaryota > Metazoa > Platyhelminthes > Trematoda > Plagiorchiida > Troglotrematidae > Paragonimus > Paragonimus westermani. The sequence continues at coordinate 19,465 of QNGE01005729.1, forward strand.
GGATTACTAAGTAAGCGAGAATCCAGTAACACTTTGAGACGGTCCTTATAACAGCAGCTGACAATCTCTAGTGGAAGGTCGTTCCAGTAGTTGATAACCATATAGGAGAAGAACTGTTGTCTTAGGAAGGTCCGAGATCAAAACTTATTGTTGTATATGCGTCAAGGCCGCCTGTATGCCCCACACTCGTGCCAATGCTTCAAGAGTGTTCTGATTGGTCGCGGCTTCAGCGACCAACGGCTCACTCGTCCATGCACTTTAAAATGTCCCGATTGCTTGTAAATGAAACAACATACAATGCGCTTCTACTAAGTGAATTGTTCTCACTAGCGTAAGTCATGTGGCGGATGGGGCTCGGATACAGATACGACACTTATAGAGCTTCTTGTCGTGACCTCTCTGACTGTTACCACTTAATAGGGTGAAGAATTGTTGCACGAGTCCTGCGCCAGAGAGGAAGTGTGTAAGAATTGAGTCGTCGCGGAGTCTTCGAAACTCAAGTGGGTAAGGGTCAAGAATTTCAAGGCGAGACTCGTAGCAGAGATGCCATAAGTTAGTGACAATTTTGGTGGCTACTCGCTGGACACGTTCAATGGCGAGTATGTCCTTCTTCAAACCGGTGTATACGACTTGAATGGCATACTCGAGCAGTGGTCTTATGTAGACTCCGTAAAGCGTGTGAAAGGCATGCTTGTCTATCCGGGGGAAGGTTCTTTTCATCATCCCAAGAGTCATAAAATCCCTTTTGTTAGCCAGCTGGTGATGAGAAGATAAAGACAAATCAGACGACAGCCAAATCCTTAGGTCTTTTTGAGGTCTACTTTCGTGATACTTACTATACTTTGTGCACCGTGTATCACGAATAGGTTTCAGGAGTCTCCTCCGAGTGATATATGTGTACACTTGCTGTCGTTGAGAGGGCGACTCCAATAATCTGGCCAGCACTTAATACGGTCAAGGTCAACCTGCAATATATTGGGGCCACAGGCGTTCCAGATTTTCCAGTAGTCGGCATAAAGGGGAGTGTTGCTTGAGATCAACTCGGAGAGATCATTGATATACATCAGAAACAACAATGGACCAAGTACCGACCCTTGGGGGACTCCCACGGAGAGTGGAGATGGAGACGGAAGGCCTGTACCGGTTTTTATTCTGAAAATCCTGTTACCGAGAAAGGAAGCATTCCAGCACAGAACCACTCCTTGGATCTCTCAAGCTTCTAGTTTATGTACCAGAGGACCGCGTGGGACACGGTCGAAGACCTTGGAAAGACTAACAAGAGAGCATTCGAGATATGACCAGTCTTTGGCCTCCGTTAGGCTACCCATGAAGATTAACATATTGGTTATGCATGACCGACCGGGAAGAAAGTCATGCTGGGTCGAAGAGAAAAGGTTATTTGAGAAGAAATGCTTAGAGATGGTACAGTTTAACAATCTCTTCATTATCTTGCATGGGATGTCGGTAAAGCTGATCGGCCGATAACTAGCAGGAGAGTGACGATTGCTTGTTTTAAATAAAGGTGAGACAGTGGCCTCGTTCCATGCCTCCAGAAGAGTGCCTGTCCAAAGTGTCCGTTCAAACATATTAAAGAGAGGCACCGCCAACACAAGGGACGCTTCTCTGAGGACCCGGGGATGGATCACGTGTGGTCCCATGGCACTGTATGGATTGACCTTAAACAAGGGAGCCTGAACGTTTGACGCAGAGTCAACTGTTGGGAGAGGGTATTGGAGGTGTCCCCGCGGTAGTATTTGATGTCGGTTTGGCAGACACATCGTAGACTGATGAGTAGTATTCGTTGAACACTTCGCAACCACTTGGGGGTTGAAGGAGGTTTACCCATCGGCAAGCCGGAGAGAAAGCGCTGAGGTCTCAGGTTTTCTCTGGCGAAGTATATATTTGGAAAGAAAATTCTTATTCTCGCAAGCTATCTGTAGGACTTTTGACTATACCTGTTGGGCTTGTTGCCGGATTTCTCGCTTGCACCTGTTTCGCACAGAACAAAAGGCCTCTAGATCCTCTGGTTTGCACGTTAGATATTGCTTAGAGCATAGACGAGAACTTACTTCAAGAAGACGGCTATGTTCTGCAGAGGCGGTGCACGAGAAAAGAACTTCCATAGTTTTCGGCGATCAAATGCCTCATCGGTTTTCTGAATGGCAGTTTCGAAGGAAAGGTCGTTCAAGTTTACTGAATCGGATGTAAGGTTGAGTGTACTTACGAACGTCTTTAGTGCGTTGAAGTCTGCTTTCTGAGGTTTCGCAGTAAAGTCTTTGCTACAGCATTTTGGAGCCAGTAACAGATAACTTCAAAGGTTAGTAGCATGTGGTCACTATGCACTAGCGGTGGTTTGATAACCACCCTATCTACCTGGTGAGTCTAGTTCGTAATGACCAGATCGAGCAAGGAGGGTGTCTGTCCTGGACGGTGTCTTGTACGTAGATCGACATTCTGTGTCCAGTCTTCCTCATGGATCAACATTGCCAAGGGTTTAAAGAACCCGCAGTCACAGTCCTCATGAGGAGCCGCCATAGAGTTGCATATAGGTGCGTTGAAGCCACCCATAATAAAGAGATGGGAGAAGCGCTGGGCATACGTGAGTCTGTCTACGGTAGCAACGAAGGCTTTGTCGTCGGACGCATTGCATGACAGCGAACGGTACATAACACCGGCTAAAAGCGTGTCACGGCTGCGAAGTTGGAGTTTGATACACAGCGTGTCGCATTTCTCTGGGAAGGTAAATTCCCCCACAACAACTGGCTCTGGGAGCTTATGGCTTAGAAAAACGGCGCAGCCTTCAATGCGTCCACGGTGGGAGTCCGTCCGGTACAAAAAGTAACCAGAGATATGCAGTGCAATATCACTGATATCCGCGGAAGGCCAGGTCTCTGTTGAAGCAAGAATGTGAGGGCTAATGTCGCAGACCATATGTTTGATTTCTGGTAGTTTGCTCAGAAGGCTCAGACAGTTGGTGTGCACGCACGTGAGNGCTTAGAAAAACGGCGCAGCCTTCAATGCGTCCACGGTGGGAGTCCGTCCGGTACAAAAAGTAACCAGAGATATGCAGTGCAATATCACTGATATCCGCGGAAAGCCAGGTCTCTGTTGAAGCAAGAATGTGAGGGCTAATGTCGCAGACCATATGTGTGATTTCTGGTAGTTTGCTCAGAACGCTCAGACAGTTGGTGTGCACGCACGTGAGGGCCACTTCCTCGTTTGGCTGGGTGCAAAAAGAGAGAAGTGCACGAGGAAGAGCTTGGGAAAGTAGCTTTAATAGTCACGGGGGCGCGCTACTGTTGGACGTTTCATCACAGCCTGGGCATGTGTGAGCGTCCCCATGGGACGTTTCGTCCGTTTCTGTTGGCCAAAAGTCGATGACCTTTGGATCGCTCTTGCTTTCAGAGATTCTGAAGGATGGTGTGCAGTTTTGCATTCTCGAACATTTGGATGGGGCTGTACATGAGAAGAAAATATAGTACGAAATGGCCCTGGTCCAGCCGAGGAGAGAGCCGCTGGAATGAGACAAGCTTGGTCCATTTTAGATGCAAGGGGGATACCAGCACACTCACTGGACTATACAGCTTAGGAATAAAATGTGTCTTAACGGAAGTTTTTTGGGGTGAGATGATTGAGGGTTTAGAGGTGTGATGGTCCTTGACAACTTCGGGACCCGCTCTCCCGGCCCCTTCCATATCCACAGGCTCCTGATCTTCCAAGGGGGTGGGGGTAGCAGCCCCTGATGTGGGTGCTTGAGGTGGTCCATCCGAGGACACTTGTCCCCACTTGAGAGCAGGGATAAGGACCTTCGCGCTAGCCTGGGGTTTGGGGTCAGCCTTGATGCGCGACCTTGTTCTAGCAAGCAGAGAGCGCTTCTGCCGCTCCTGTAGTGAGCTATCTACCGAGACTCCCCTAAGGTTGACATGTTTTTTAGTTCAGCCGCTTTTTCCAGCCGTCTTCCGTGCTAATTGTTGCGGAAAACGTCACAAAGAGTCCCAATGACTTCCTAGTAGCTTTGGAACGAAGTCCGCTGGCAGGAACAATTGCTGTAGACTCTCGAGGGAAACAGGCGTTTAGCATTGATCTGGCTTATTCCCCTGGAGAGAGTGTGGTCAGAAATCGTCCCCACAAAGCAAGCCTCTCCTCCTGGAGTGCTCTCTCCTTCGAGCTCATTGCGACTTTCTCAATTTGAGCAGTAAACAAAGCCACTGCTCAGCGAGCAGCCGCAGCGCCTGGAAGAGAAAGGGCAATGTACTCATTCAACGAGCTCAGTTCTGACTTCATGTCAGATAAAGCTCTCTGGGAATCACACAGGACTTTCTCTACTTCGGCCATCTGTGCGCTAACATCCTTAGACGCCTTGTGACCACACTTGCACGCGTCTGATTTCTGCTCGCTCCAGGTGGCGAGCAGAGGATCCAACGTGGCCTTGAGTGGGGTGCAACTATCTCAAAAGAGAGAGCTCATACAGATAAATGGCCTTTTGGAGAAGGAAGCGAGGCGTACTGGTCCTCCCTGAAGCCAGTACACCTCATTTGGTACCAGCGTGGGCACGTCTGGCACAGCATATCATCCTGAACAGTCATGCGGCAGCCAAAACGGTCACAAGCACTCGATACCTCCGATCCACCAATGCTGCTAGATCTTGTGCGTGTCATTGTGTTATGGTCTGTGAGTAAAGATGACAGTTATCGATAAACAGATTGGGCATAATACAACGTTACGAGCAGGTTGTAATACTCTACGTTTCAACCACCTCGGATAGCCTTCCTCAGGATTGTTGATTTCGATTACAACACTCCTGAGGAAGGCCACTCGAGGTGGTTGAATGGTAGAGTATTACAACTTGCTCGTAACGTTCTGTTATTCACAAGCTGTTCACCATTAGCATGTTAAACACGACGCCCAACCTGTTCACCTTCATTCTTACTAAAATTGTTGCGGATATCTTACAAAAGATAACAGTTGTTAATGGAAAGGAGACACGTGGCTAGAAAATAATACAGATACTACCTTACACGAATAAGACAGTACGCAACGATTTGCGTTATTCGACAACGAATAGCAATGGTGGTATATAATTTTTTAATGCACTGGGCACTAAAATAGCAAAAATATGAATGAAAAGTGACAGCGAGAAAATTTAGACCAGATTTCGAGTTACCCGCGGTCAGCGATTTCGGCGATGGTCGAGCCGTAGCTTGATATGCCGTACCACTCTTTAGCCCAGCACTGTCCATGAACAGAGTTCAAACGGTCACCCGCGAGACGGAGTGACCTTTCGAAAATGGCAAGCAAAACGAAGGGCATCAGACAGGTAGGCATGAGTAGGTAGGGTTAGTGGCCACCCGACGTCCACTTAGAAACGAAAGATGCCATAAGATCAAAAAATATGCAAGAAAACATGCACACGCCGGAACAGCGCATGGCCTGACACCCTCACGAATGCTGCTATCTCCCCCTCATAAATAAGTGGACTGGTGAACTAGTGAATGTTTAGCCCGGGCTACGTGAAGTTTTCCATACGCTGACCTTGAGCGATGGATGCGTTCGCTTACATCAGGGAGCAGGTCCGCATGAAGTTGTTGCGGGCTGATTTATGTTCCAAAAATGTAAAAGATGCATCCTCCTTTGTTTTAACTTTGGCCGAACATTCCGACAGCATCGCTAAGTTATGGTTAGAACTTTTTCGTGAGGGTAAGTGCATCTGACATTCAGTTGTCATAAAGAACGGTGACTATGATAAGTGTATTGTTAATCATGCTGTTCGCAAACGGTTATCACGTGCTTTCTATGCCTATTATTATTTGAGGTAATGTTTTACTGCATTCGTGTTGAAAAAAGTTATTGAGTAGCTTCAGTTTCTCAAGAATATCTTATTTTTGCTACTTAGACAGCCGTAGACAACGAACGTTAATGACCGACGTGCAATCTGTGACTCTGACTATTTTTAATTTGTAACAAGCCGAAATTATGGTATTTTTCTTCGGACCTCCGCTTCTTTAAGTCGGTGAAATGGGTTATCGTCCCTACCATGGACCGGTGAGAACGTTCTTTCCAACCGCTTGCGTGGCTTGCACTGAGGGTTTCGAAACAGTTGCTTAGGCGAATGTCCCACAAATAATCACTTGTGTACACGGATAGGCTTTGTTCGTCCAGTAATATGTATATTGCCTTCTGCACAAAATATTTGCACGAATTAAACGTGCACGATAGTTTGTAAGAGTTGATAACGTATTTTCGACTAAGTCCAGTTTCAACGAGGAAAACGTAGAGACACCAACCAAGTGAGCTACACATGTGTCATCAGCTCCGTTTGTAGTAAAAAAAAGTGGTGGTACGCTTGATTGGCGTTCACTAACTATTTGGAACGTCCTTCCTGACGAGCAGTCGAACTGTGGTCCCAAGTTGCATTAAACTGAGTCAGCGATGGAGTATGGAAACAGGCCATATCGTTTCAGCAGCGTGTAGAAATATGAGAAGTAATTCTAGACGGTAATCAGAAAGAAAAAAAAGCATGGGATAGGCTTACATCTACTCGATGCCACCCAAGAACCGTACAAGCGAAAAGTGATTCGAACCTCCGAGTGCTTTAAACGACGTTCAAAGTGGTACAGACAGACTATAATAGTATGTCAATCGTTACACATTTACGAGCGTCGAATGCGTGCAGCAGAGAGACTGCAGAAAGTGACACCGAGTTCATAAAGGACCTATGGCAGGCTTACATAGAGACAATTACTGAACAGTCGGGTGGAAGTGCGTGGCTTCAGCCGAAGTCGTTAGTGAAACCACACAACCATTGACCTCTACAAATGCAAATGAACTCGACAATTCCTGCGCCTCAAATTGCAGTCGATAAAATGTAAACATATTCACCTTAGGTAGAAGTACCAGTTACAATTGGTTGGCTTAACGCAGTCCTCTTCTTTGTACGAAGAACTGCATAAATTCGCGTTGGGCTGCTTATGACTTGCGTGTAAAAGTGTTCGTGTGAGAGAAACAACAAATAACCTGGTTGCAGTCCGGCTGCTTTAAGACATTACAGGCGCGGCGGTCATTACGTGGGGTTTGTATGAATATCACGCTTGTAGTCTTTAACCAGATGTTGTCCACAGCTTTCTTGATGTTAGTAACTTAGTGTAACTCAAACCACTGAGATGTTCTCTGTTCATCACAATGCTGGGGTTTAAGGTAGTCCTAACACAATTTCTGTGTGAAGGAGTTGTGAAGTGCTGAGTGTCAGTGAAAGATCATGAAGCGAACACGGTTATAGGGAATTAGCAGACAAAAAACAGAACAAGCTTCTAACAAGAGGTGGCAGGAGAAACGTGGACTAGTGAATCGCAAGATATGCAGGAGACACGCACACGGACAATGCGTGGCAGACAGTGATTGCCAAAACAGGTAATCTGCAGAGGTGTCCGACTTCACATGTCTCTGGCGCTGTGCACACTGCCTCGACGAACGAGGCACATGCCAGGCCGTCTCCAGAGATGCTTCAGATGCACAGACGCCAATCTAGGTTTAGAAATACCTAAGCTCTCTCCTCCAGTACTTACAACAACAACTGACAACCAGGGTTAACACAAATATAGACTCCCCTCTCTAGTCCCTAATGAACACTTTTCACTTAGACGGCGCAAGTGGTATGCTGCTTCGTCAGGTTGTTTAACTATTCCTGGATTATCGGTGCGTGGCTACCAGGCAAGCAATATCATTGGCCTTGTTTAAGCTCACAAGTCTGCTTTTCGGGAGACAATTCTATACCAAAGCTGGCAGACTATTCGGTGATTTCTGTAGGACAGTGTTTGCGGAATTGAAGAACAAAAGTGTTTTACCATATTCTGGTGGATCAGGCTCAGAGTGATGATAGTTTGTCATGGTCTCTAAGTATACTGGCACCCTGACCATGTGATATGGTTTCGCCATGTTTTCGTCCCTTTGTCCTTTTATCTTGTCTTTTTCCCAATCAGTGTCTTGGATTGGCACTCAGTCTATCCACAGACTTGTACGCCGTAATGTTTAATTGGAATGAATGCACTCGTCGGATATCCTGTTTGTTGACAGACTATTTCAAAGAACGGATCGGTATGGAGATTCAGAGGTTGCCCTTCTGTGTAGGGATTTACTGGTGATTGTTAGTAGACCTTGTGACATTCGGATTACTGAGTAAGAGTGAAAAATTGATGATTACACCTACGCAGTGCGCAAAATTTAGATGTTTTTTTGCGACTGTCTCGCACTCTTTTGGTCCAATTCGTGGAGCGGAACGGATACCAGCAGCTTCTGAGTAACTAGAATCAGTGATTTTTTGGTGGATCGTGTACATGCTATTTGATCTTTGAACATGATAACGGATATCGGGACAACGACATTTTTAGTATTACAGACTGTTGAAAACAAAATGGATACTTCCAATGAGCTTTTCTCTATGATCTCTGAAAGAAACAACAAACTGTCTGAGTTCAGTGTTACTGGCTCCTAAAAACAAAGGTTTTCCTTTTAGGGGTGAGGCCTGTAAGTACGAATTACTAGACTTCACTGGATTCACAAGACAAAAAGGTTGAAGCAGAGGACCAACTAAAATCCTAACGAAAGTGCTCTGTCCAGCGTTGCAAGTGTCTTTACAGGTTGAATCTCGATGAATCTCCGGCTTAGCGGGATATTTCACCAAAATCTCACCGTTTGGCACATGCGTTCCAGCTAGAGTGGAACAGATTCCAGAATTTTCATGTGCCACGGTTAATTTTGTCCCAGTTGCACACCTAGACCGTCAGATTTCGAGATTTCTCCATAGAATGCGAGTTTCGTGATGATCACTGTCATCCGGCGTTAACCGACGTGCATTAAGGATTTTGGGAATATGCACAGAAACTCATTGGTTCAACTTACGGTCAATCGACCCACAACGCACGGAATATTCACCCACTTTATTATCTGGAATTGAGGCTAGTCTATCAGGAAACTCAACGTTGTTATTGGCTAGCACAGGTAGATTGAACAGTTTGTTTGCTGCAAGCCGTTTATGCATCCTTCGGGCGAACACTATGGAAGCATGTGGATAACGCAGTTGACAAGGCAACCTTTCGAATTGCGTTTATACGAGTATGGACCGTGACGTACCTATCCCCATGTACACATGACACTGGCGCTTTACACGAGTTTTGCAGTTCGCAGAGACCTGATCGTATGCGCCTGGCCGTGTAAAACGGATGTGTTTGTTAACTGGCCTACTCCACAACAATTAAGTACATTATCAATAACTTGGCTTTGATAATTTTTCTGTCTTCTTATCAATTGCCTGACTTCCAAAGATTTAAAGTCATAAGAGGAAAAAAGCTCAGTATACGATTTCAGTCAATGCATTGGTTCGTTTGAGGGTACATGCTGAGAGCTTGTAAAGATGTTTGTTGGACGATCTTCGGTTGGTTCATTTCGAGGTTTGGTAAACTTTTTAACAAACCCACAACTGTTTAATTTAGTTATACAGGCAAGAATTGGGCGGCCGTAAATTTAAGCACGTGGAACACCGAGATAAGCGTGCCATTGGAGTTGTCAGCCACGAAGTGCATTAATGAGCCACATAAACGAGGTCAGTTTGAAGCTCATCACTAACGTGCGCAGACAATCCTTCCGCTTCTGTTCTATCGTGTGCAGGAATGACCAACTCTGTGGGTAACCTCATGTACACGAAGTCTCAACTAACAATAAGCTTGGGTCGCCTACTCTCGGTAATTGATTTTAGCTCTAGCATCTTGTTCCTTAGTCTGAGTGTATGTGCGTGCATACACACTCATGGGTCTGAATATTGTCTGAAAATGGGGGAGCAATAGCTTATGTTGGCTAAGGGGTTCGGTGGTGTCCTGTTTTATAGATTCGCCAGGGTGAAGAACACCGGTTTATCCGGTGGCTTTATTGATTTTGCAATGTAAGCGGTGAGCAGCAATAGCAATAGCTTCGAGATATTTAGCCCTTGGCCTGCCAGTAGGGTTGTTTGCCACAAGGAAGTCTCTGTAACAGTTTGATACTCTTTGTGCTAGGGAAAATTTATTCACTTGGAGTTGTGAATCGCTTGAGTCTTTTAACAGAGAGCAAAACGGTGTGTTGTGTTAGGTAGCCAGATCTCTAAAACCGCTACAGTTCCATCAATCTCTGTTTGTAACATTTCACGTGCAAAACGATTTGTGTTTTATTGTAAATAACTTTTTGAAACCATTGCTCGGTGATCGGAAAATGTGATTATTAGAATCTTCGAACTCGTCAACGAGGATCAATCCAAACACTCAACTACGTCCAAATACTGATTAATAACTTGAGAAACACCATTCGAGACGGGACAGTCCCGTTTTACTAAATCAGGGGTTATATATATGTATATAAATATAGTAAAGAAGTATCTCAGCAACCGGGTTTTCTGTTTCAATAACGGTCATAGGCTCTCTGAGTGACCATCATCGTTTTCAATTTTGTGCCATACCCACGGGTACTATGACTGCAGCTGCCATTGGTTCTGACAATAGTCCACGATGTAACAGAGTAATAGACAAGTACAAGTGTATGACGGAAAAGGAAGGGAAAACAAACAAGCAAAAGCGATAGAATTTCACGGAAAAGAGTGAAAAAGGTGGCAGATACAGACTCGCCACTGATTGCTTCACACTGGTGTGTTAGGGAGTGTTTCTAGCCAAAGTCAGACTCACGTACGGTGCTAAACAGAGGAATTAAGAATAGAAAGGTTCTGCACTGCCCAGCATGACTTGCCTAGATCTATTCAGTTCCTTTACGTTAAAGCAGTCACCTTTTCTGGCATGTGTAAGGTGCCAAAATTCGTTTGTAGTTCGTTGTGAAACCTTGTGGACGAACACATCCTTATCCGTACGTTCATAAACCTTCAACTTTGAACCGTACCCCCGGGTACTGTATAACTCTACTTGTGTTTACTTCTGGAGTCATTTGATCCCTGTCAAAACTCAACTCTTCGAGGTTAAGTCAAACTGATAACAGCCACACAACAGTTTGATATTATTTCTATAACAGGAAGTGCGTAAATATGAGTAAATGAGTACGAGCAGGTATATATGAGATCAATGTGAAATGTCGCGTATGTTGTAGATGATACGTCCCAAGGGCGTTTTCAGCCGTCATTAATCGAGAGGAAGTGAAATTACCAAAGTTCGAAGTGATGATTAAAGTCTCATGCATTTTGAAATAATCACTTGGACTAAGACAGTCTTATTGGTTGTGCTAGTTTCGACCTGTCTTTTCCTTATAGATCGTGCATTCGTAAATGTAATATTATTAACGGATGTTTGAAAGAGTGGAGCGTAAATAGCATTCATTAGGAGGCACTGACTAGCAAATTTCTTCCTTCGAGTGATGTGAAAGAATCCAACAAACACTGGGAACAAATTGCCACAACTGTGAAAGCTTGTGCAGAGTTATCTTCCAAGGAGGCTGTTCATTTCTGACAAAATATGATTCCTGTCGAATCGACAAACAAGCAGCGCTCGGTTCTGCCTGACTGAATGTGTCAGCAGCCATCGTAAAACTAATCGCAAGCTGACTAGAGGTTTGCGCAAGAGCTGTGCAATCGATGGAGATGAAGTGAGCCTTTTTATTTGTGAATAACAAATCATTATTTCAGTCTATTCGTGGTTGTTTTGGCCGTCAGGTTGATGTAGGCGAGGGTAGCCCACTCATCATCAACCAGTTGTATCGACCTGACAGGTGGGCTAAACATTTTGAGAGATGGTTCAACTGGCATCAACTTGATCTTTCTGACTGGGAAACCCGACTGATCAGTGATAACCATCTGGAATGAAACAGAAGTGCTCATCTCCAGAGCCAGGGTGATATTCGCTACTGTAAGACAGTTATGGTGGCAGAAAGGCGTCTGTCTGAGGTCTAAGAGTCGCGTACATAGGGCGACAATAAGGGCTGTGTTACTGTAAGGCTCGGATACTTGGCCGCCTAAGGTAGAAGACGTGAACCGTCGATGTTTGTGTTCTAGCGTCCTCATCAAGTGACACCAAGTGGCGAGCAACGAAGAGGTTAGGAGGCGGGTTTTTGGTAGTGGTCGATTTGCGAGTTCCTTTGGTTAGTCTTTGAGTTTTTGCAGATTTAGTTGGTTTTGTTCTTTGCCGAGGATGTCAACTAGTCATCTGCCACAGCGAATACTGCCGATGCTACGGCTGACTGGCTGTCACGGTGAGACTGGACCTTGACGTGGTGTGACGGCTTGCACATCTCCATGACCTTTGGGGCTAAACTGGACAGTTACTCATATCAGGCAGGCCAACAGGTAGAGGTCTGACAAACCACAGTCTCCTGGTCCTCCAGGTTGGGGGTTGGAAGATGGTTGGTATCTCTTCCTGAAAAACGTACCATTTCTGGTACACCGCCACCCACCCGCTGCCTTGCGGTACAGGCTTTTGAGCCAAAGGCTTTGGTTGAGAACCCTAATCG
>QNGE01005730.1:19727-39594 GCA_008508345.1 Paragonimus westermani
GGTGAAGCTACCAGTGAAATTGTCACTCGCCGAGTTTGCAATGCAGTGGAGAAGGCCTATCCAGTAGCACGGGTTATCTTATTGTTCAATACCTGCCCGGTACTGGTGCCACACCTCAAAGATAGTTTGCTTAGGTTTTCCTCGTCCTTTTGTGTTTATCATCTCACCTGATGTTGTCAAGCAGGTTACGTTGGGAGAACCACAAGATGGCTATCTGAAAGGATTCGTGAACACCTCCCGAAATGGCTTCGCAACGGTTCGATAAAGCCCATTGCCAGTGCAATCGGTTCCCACTTAATCGACACCGGTCACCAAATTGATCCAGACAAAGCCTTCCGAGTTATCTACAAGGTTCGTCAATTCCACTCCAGAGCTGTCAGGTTGCGACTGTTATCAACGGCCGAAGCTATTGCCATCAGACTCTACAACCCCTGTCTGTGTGCCCAAAAACAGTTCGTGCAAACCCTACATGTCCCTTGGCCAACTATTTCACAGCCACTTGAAACTCAAGTAAGCGTGAACCACTTGACACCGACGACTGCATATCTCACGGCCGGCACGCGTAACAGTGTAACACATTCGCCAACACTCCTACACCCTCTAATAGACTGTCATCCGCCCCATGCCTATGATCTTAATGACCCATTTGACTTGCTCCAGTTTTTCCTACGTAAAACGCATGTACCCTATGTAATTGTAAAAGCCCGATGAGAATTACCGAAAACAGCTGTTCGCATAACTGACTTCTTATGGATAACTTACTATGTTCGACGCTTTTACAGCTTTTGGGTCAAACACAAGGTTGACGACGTTGTGATCACTTCCTGGATACCGTTCTAGGACGGATACTTTAGCAGAAGAGATACCTGTTGTAAAAATGAGATCTAAAGTGTGGTCTAGTCTGGTAGGTGTTGGCGCCAACCGTTTACTTGGATACATGCAAGAAACTCTGCTTGATTTGCAGGGGCTGTGAAGAAGTTCCAATAAATATTGGGCATATTGAAATCTCCACCAATTATTTTGTACTGTGTGGGTAATGTTGATACATAATTCAGTCCATTGATAAGATTGGTCACGTCGTCATGAGAGGCGGTAGGTGGTCTGTAGACACATCCTAAGAGTAGTTCACGGAATTCAGTTGGCACTGATAGCCACAATGAGTCACCAGTTCTATCAAGACACGGCTCATCGAGTATAGTTGCAGAGTGCTGCTCCCGTAAGTAAATTGAACATCCACCGTCACGTCCTGCACCGCGATTTTTTCGGAACATATGATAACATATAACATTTAGTTGTGTGTTCGGAGTCTCAAGGGTACACCAAGCTCCATTGACCAGAATAATGCAAGGGTTATATAAGAAGATGAAGGATCTAAAAATGTGCATCTTATTGACCAGTAAGCGTGCATTCAAAGGCAATAAACTAAGTGCATTCTTCATATCCGACGTTACATTTAGACTTTTAAAAATGTCCGAAGCAGAAGAGTCTTTGTGATTCAGAGACTTTAGTGACGTCCCTTGGTCTGATGCGGTTATGGTGAGCGCATCGATCACTAATGGAATGCCCCCTGCGTCTGAGTCCATGACAGAAAATTTTGTAAAAGTGACAGTAAGGTGTATTGGGGAAATGGGGATATGGAAGATGGACTGGGCAGGGGAGGTTTGAACGGGGTGTGACGCAATAAAAAAGGTTAAGGTTGAGTAGGATTGATCATATCTACATGCACGTTGTCCGCAAAGAGATCACGGGATGCATTTAGGTGAGCATTAGTACCGTGGGGTGTTTGTATTGAAAGGGGCGTTAAGCATGGAATAGGCAATTCTGTTGGGAATAGTAGGGTTCTGGTTAAGTCTTGCTTCAAAAGATGTGTCACGTGAGATGTTGTTAGTGTTGGGAAGAGGCCGAAGATTTGGGGTTGGTAATAGATACATCCTTTTTCTCCCTGGGTGTGGGTATGGGTTCGCATGCTTATTTTTTCCCTTGTATTGCGGAGGGGGTAAGCACGAACGACTCGTAGAATAGTGACTTGGGGGAGGGTTTATTGAAGCCAGTGCTCCACTGACGGCCGGTTGTTAGGTTCCATTGGGATGAACTTAAAGTTGGAGTGCCGGCGTATGTCTGACTGGTAGATGGCCTGAGCCTTACTTTGTCTGGTCTAGCTGCCGCGTTGACAGGTTGAGATTTAGACATCTCATTTGGCTCAATATAGACATTAATTCACATGCTGTTGTTTGGAAGTTGACTCCGCGACGGAGGTTGCCGTTTCTTAAGTCAGGTTGCTGGAGCTGTCATGATCTACTGTTAAGTTATTCAAGTCGGTTAGTATGATATCCTCTGTTGTATCGTTGGTGTTTTTGAGAAGGACAGTGGCAGGCTCAGTTGTGACGCAAGAAGACGAAGCTACACAGAGTGAAGCTACACACTCATCAGGACCCGATTCATCACTCTTGGACATCTTCGCATGTGTCCTGAGCCACACGCCTCGAGGTGATAGCGTTGTGCAGTAAGCGACGTTGACATTCCCTCTCAAGCGGCGTCCTATCCTGCATAATTCTTATCAGTTTAAGAGAGGTTCTGTACTTGATGAGGTCCTGAAATTGGATGAACCGTATCGCAGTTGTTTCGCTCTGGAATTTGAACAAAAGCGGCAGCAGATCTTTTGATTCTTCTTGCGAAGACGAATGCAAGTATAAGATGTCGGGTCTATATTGGTACTCCTCGTGAGCAGCTTCTCAACTCCATCGAGGTGAAGCTTATCCGGCACGTTGAATACAATGGCATTATATGTGCAACGCATCCGTTTTGTGATTTCTGTTGTCAATGTGTTGAGAACCATGCTTGCGCTCTCTAAGTTATCCATCTTGGGACATTCCGGAACTTTGAATATGTAAGATAGGGAGATAAGATTCTCCTTTAGGGAAACGAATACAGCATACCTTGTTTTCAGTTGGGCGAGTTCAGCCTCCAGTGTAGATACCTTACCAAATAACTCCGTTAATACATTGTCTAGGGGGATGGAGCAGTTCTTAGTTAGAGGAGTATGGGTGAGAACCACCAGTTTATATTCACCACCTTTAAAGAAAGCATCTTTGGGAGGGTCTTTACAAGTTTTGGGCCTGGAGCATTTGTCCTTAGGTCGTTCAATATTTACTTTAGAGCTAGAATTAGCAGTTTTGATTCCAGTCGATGTTGTTTAACGACCGGTTTTGGTCATCATTCTTGGTTATATAAGAATACTTTTTGGACAGACGTGGACGAAGACAAAATGTAAGCTGGCAGTACAGGAGAGAAAGTTGTCGAAGATAGAAATTATATGAGAAGCTTCAAGTTAAATGCCCACGCAGTAATTACCGGAATGTTCCACCTAACTGAGGAAAAACGTGTGCTGAACAGCGAAGAGGAGAGCTCTAAGTTGAAGCACTTATTGAAACGAGAAACTGTGCAAGAGACAATATTATGTCAGTAGTTACATTACGGAACAAAATTACCGTAGATGATCACGTAACAATCTGCGAGTGTTGGAACTGATCCAACAAGATAAAACCCTGTCACTTAGCACTATCGACAATCGATCCACAGTGAAAAGCCAAGTCTCAGCGCGTTGACTTCGTATATTATTACCGACCCTGGAAAATAGAGAGTACAGAGAGGCACGTCAAGCTAGCGAGGCACGGAGCGAGTTGTGTTGTTAGCCCCGGGCCGGATGTTACAAAATGGGTAGCTTGACTAAAACAAAAGTAGGTACAAAACCAAAATCATAGAAAATGTACAGATGAATGCGACTATCAAAATATCATTTACTATAGTCGCTACATACCTCTCACCAAGAAGGCTAGTACGTATTACACAGACCTTCGTTATTGCAGCGAGGGAGGGAATATCACATATCACGTCTTTCAGAATAATCACAGTTACAGGGTAGTACACGCAAAGGATGATTGCACGTGATAGGGAGTGTCAAAGTTCGGGGGTGGTGGGATGGTCGGTCAAAAATGGTTGCTGCGCTGGAATGGTTCATTTATTTATGTTATTTAGTCTTCGGTGCGTTTCTTGTCTGTCGCAGCAGGCTGCCCAACTCTGAAAACTCTTGAGAGAAAAGGTGGGTTGGTTTGTCCAGTGCTGTATGATAGGTAGGTGGGAGTTGTCTCTACACGCACCATGTCCGGATCGTCTGGAAGAGAAAGAAAACCAGGTGAAGTACCCGCAGGTCATGCGGAGACGGATAACTTATCATGTCAATGTGTCCGGTGGTGACTGAATAATTTTCCAGTCGGCGTTTTATGGACACTACATTTTGCGTGTCGTTGCTTCTGGTTCTCTCCTTTTTGTTATCCTGTCTACGGTCGATAGACTCAAAAAAGAGAAAGAATTAGTACACGGATGAGCCTAATCCCAAACAATGTCATTTTTTGTCGACCTGGCAATGCATCTGAAAATTGCAAGAGCGTGGGGACCCGAAGTGTGTCTTTTCTGGAGATCGAGGGTGTCTGTGTCGATGAACAAACAGGAGTGACCGTGAAGTGAAGACATCATTGCTAGTCGTGCTCCCCTTGCAGTACCTGCGTTAGGTAGTGCTTACGACGTTGCAGGGTCCGATGCCGGCTGAAATGTTCCGTGGCTGAAACTGCATTCGCGTGAATGAGCGACAGAGGTTGTCTCTGAGTCGGTCCTGAATGTTGAGAATGCCTGATCTCCTGCGGGTATAACCTACCGAGGAATGGTGCTGTGGCAAGCGTTAGTGGTTCGAGCCGTGTGAATGTTTAATCCTAGGTGTTTACCATGCTGCTTACGACGGTAAGAGCTACACCGTTGGAAAGATGTCCATCAGTTCGCTAATGAAACCAGAGCTGCCAGATCGGTTGACCCGTGAATATTAAACTAGGTCAGATGCTTATTGTGCATCGGCTCGATATGTTGTAGATGCTGGGTTTTGTGCACCTTCTGGCTGCAGTCAGTTTTTGACTGCGGTGTATGGTGCCTGGATGATATACTAGTTCATTAACATGAAGAACGGCTTGAAATAGCGATTTCTGCTCCTAGAGCCTCAATGTCTGGTAGACCACGTTCAAGGTAATCACCTTGTCACGACTCACACGTGCCTACTTTAGAACGGGGAGTAAATTGTGGTACACTGAAGCAACCAAGTAGTTGCTGAAAATGCTGAATTACTTGATCAGTCATTTTTGCTGTCTCGGCAAGAGTTCGTGAACCAGCAACGGAAACTATTGTTTCCATGGCTTCTAGCAATCTTTTAAGCCAGAGTTCCCGGAGGGTTACGTTCATGTGATAGTTGCCGTTGAGTTGCTGCGTTTGCGAAATCGGAATTGTAGGGCGTTTAGCATCTAGCTTGAGTTTCCTAAAATATTACTGTACCCGGGTCTTTTCGGTTAACAGCTGCTTTTTTTATATGAAAGGTCTCGTACATCAGCCATACCGGTTGGTTTACTATAACATCTCGGAAACATTACTAACAACTGACAGAACCTTGTTTGATCATACAAAATTCCGTCGTTGAAAAATTCTGCTTATAGGTAACCAAACCAGAGAGGGTCATTTTCAAGGAACTGAGGGACCGCTAGAATATAAGTGCCAACGCGGAGGATGTCAACGTGCTTAAGTAGGACTTCAGACAGGGTAGTGCGTGCGCAGTTCAGATATCAATAAAAACTAATTAAGCCGAAATGAGAATATATATAAGTGCTTATATGTCGGACGTATACACGAACAGAGAAAAACAACTGATTTCGCGTACGTCAATAGAGGCAGTATATTTGCAATTATGCAAAGGAATGAACTCACCAAGACGCATGAAACGACTGTTGCGAATCGTTCAAAATTTCCGGACTCACCAATTGTTGGAACTGATCCAACGAAATGAAACCCTGTCAGTTAGCACTATCGACAATCGATCCACAGTGAAAAGCCAAATTTCAGCGCGTTGACCTAGTGTATTATTACCGACCCTGGAAAACGGAGAGTACAGAGAGACATGTCAAGCTAGCGAGGCACGGAGCGAGTTGTGTTGTTAGCCCCGGGCCGGATGTTACAAAATGGGTAGCTTGACTAAAACAAAAGTAGGTACAAAACCAAAATCATAGAAAATGTACAGATGAATGCGACTATCAAAATATCATTTATTATAGTCGCTACAATAGAACCAATAAAAAACACATATACGGAGCAGAGTACTTCAAAAACTTCGGGCTCACCAATTTATGTAGTGGACCTAAACACCATTAAAATACTCCAATACGGTCGCGGAGCCAAAGTGTGATGAAAACAAAAGGGAATGCCTCACAATCATTCGTGAAGGTGCGTTGGTTTAGAAATTCCACTACACTGAATGAAATATCCGACAAATATGCTTCGTTTTGTTGCTCCTAAGATATTTCTGCTGAAGACAGATGGTTGGTTCCTTTGGTATTTAACCCTCCGAAACCTGTACACGGGCGCCACAGAATGAGAAGTCGTGGATGTGAAGAATAGGTGATTGATCTGGGAGAGTGACTTTGCTAATAACGTGGTGATCACCACGTGGACGCCATGCACCTGCTGTTTTTGTGAGACATTTGAAGGGGTTAAGCTCATGGGTTATTTGAATGCTGATTAAGGCAAAATCGCACCGGGTGTTCAAACGCTGCTTTGACCACCTCGAGCTTTTGCGGCAACAATTGTCCTGGACTTGTAAAAGTAGGTTGGCTTTTGGTGAGGATTTGCAAAAAACATGATTAGGCGGCCATGTGTTAGATGGATTGATAAGTTGTGGAGGTTGTCGAGGAATGGTTGCAAAGCCGTTGTCTGGTAAGGTCAGCCATAGCTCAATTGATCTGGTTGATGCGGCCTCACTGAGTAAGTACAGGTCGGTCGTGCGGTCGATCACTTTCTGGCAGCTGACGTCCACTATAAGTCCGAAGAATGATAGAAAAGCAATCCCGATGATTGGGTGATGTACATCTGCCACCTTAAATCTCCGAGGAACTGACATCAAAGACCCAGATCCGGACTGAGTAGCTTCTCAACGTTTGTTGGGATTGCTGAACCGTTGGCCGCTTGTGGTTTGTACGATACCAGACGACGGTTGCCTTTGCGACTTCCGGTGGGATACTGTTAGCCCCTGCAGCTGCATCAGTGCGAAAACTTAGGGCAATCGAACACATCACGAGTCAGAAACCGAATAGAAATAAACAGCCTTCGCCATTGCTAACCTTTCGATCAGTCGGTCGTCGGCATGAAAGATTCCGGGATGGGCAGTGATGAGGACAGCCTCTTGTCTGGGCTGCTAGTTGTTTGGTGATTGCGGGGAGCTGCATGATCATTTGGGAAAACTGTTGCTTCAGCGTATCCCTTCCCGTCTACCAACTATGGATCGACGACAACTCTGATGAATGCACATAGGATACCGTGTGGCTCTAATAACTCACGTAAATCTGGCAAAACAGCCCTGCGAATTTATGAGGCGCTGTGTCCATATAGACTAAAACCGAGAGTTTTCGGGTACCGCCCAAGCAGAATTTTGTACCACGTTTCACACATCACTGATTCGTTGACCGCAGGTGTGCTTTTCAAACCTATCGTGTGGCAGGGAAGTTGTTAAGAAGTTCTATTGCCCAACTTTATGCCTGCCGGAAGTTTCCGCAAGCTTTGCTTCTTGGTTGCTGTAGTTCTTCCGATTGCGGTTCTGAGATTGTCACACGGGCAACGCTGGTTCGAGTGAAGCTGGGGCCGTCGACTTCTGTAGGGCCATGTTCAAAAAGGTAGGCAAATGTGTTATTACATGTGCACTTTTTCAAACGTATTTGTTCAGAACCAAAGAGGGCTCCTGCTTGAGCGAACCAAAGCCTAGGTTCAAGATGACCAAACTCAGAAATTTAAAAGAAAACAGCATTTTTAAAGACTGTAAGATCTGGCTCACAGTACACCATGTTAAATAGAAATCCACTCACAGAAAAAAAATCACACAAAGAGACAATGGAGATTTTGTGGGAGCTGTGTGGTTATGCAGAAAATAATGCAGACATGAAGGCGGGCTCACCAATTGTGTGGTCGAAAGAAGAACTGGAGCAACAGTGGCATGAGGTAAATACAAGAGCTCACGGGAGCTGCTCATGACAGATTCCGTGAAATTATTCCCTGTGTTGTGTGGAGGTCCTCAGGCAATTATGGGCATCTCCGGGATTGGGCTTCAAGATGGCTTTGAAGAGAAACGGCCATATATAAGTCACATGTAGATATAATAACCATAATGGTATATTTTTCTTAACGCATTTGTGAGAAACACGCTCAGGAGAGCGTGATCAGCGTACACATTATATATCAACACATATGAAATATATATTATATCATTACCACGTATGTCATACATCTATATATATGCTATATATGTATGTTATGTTATAAAAAGCAATTAGCCGTTATGTATCATTGTATAATTGAAGAAAAAGTGGATTTGCTCCTAAGCAGTCGCTTTCCCGTTAAAGTGACTGTTAGGGTCAACCCCAGCGAACACGATTCCTCTAGGTGTGCTAAAATGATTCTGTCACGGTTTGCCCACGATAACCACGACCACCAGAAAGCAGAATACGAAACGCATGAGAACACTTCAGTGTGTATTGAGTGAAAAAACAGAAAAGTAGCTTATATGTGCAGTGAACCTAACATTAGAGAAGAATAGTTTGTAGTAAGGGGACAGGGTGGTGACCGAATCCGCACTACGCTTAATGGGCAGTCCTGCCACTGGAGCTGTCATGTAAGCTTGACCACCACATCAACATTGACAAAATAACTGAATGCATATGATCGCAAAATTTGAGACTTAAATTTTCCGGTTTGCGCAGTGAGTCCCAATTTGTTCTAACTGGGAGGAAATGGTGTGAGTCCCCAAACCAGGTCGGCCAATTGGGAGGCGAAATCTGAGGGTCAGCTCTCTGGTCTTGGTGTTGACTGTTTTTTGCCGACCTGCAAAATACCACGCTGGGTCAAACCACCATAATGTACGTCGTCTTATAAAAATGTACACATGCATGGGCGCCGGAGGGTTGTTAAGTGTGTACATCTCGAATGACCTCCAGAAATGGTGGAAGTGCAACGCCATTTTGTTGGCAACATGCGTAGGATTCGCACGTTCTGTCTGCATGTCGCAGTTGGATGTGCCTTATTCCATAATCGTGATAGCCCAGCGAACTATGGTGTAAGAATGTAAGTGTGAACGTACTGGATGTTTAGGAATTTCCACAGTGCCGTCGCACTGAATGCGTGACGGTTAGTTGCCGTTTATGGAATCCAAGAGTTTATGACTTCCTAAATGAACTCGAGTACAATGGAAGAAACAGTGTAAAGGGCAATGTTTTACTGCATGTTAAACATCATGTGATATAACCATGTAAGTATTGCGCTACACATGATGAACAATCTCTCCTGGAATGATAATGCGGACGTTTGTGTGTGCGCGCACTGTGAAGGATGTGTACGTCACATAACCTTCTAGGAAAACTAGGGGAGAATCAAACGTCTCGAAGCAGCACCATGACTCGCCTGTTTGCATACTTCCGTGGAAATTTTTGTTAATTTTAAAGCAGGTTGTTCATCGCACCTGGTAATCCACGACTGCAAAAATGAGGAATGACCAGAGATAAACCGCAGAAAATGTGCCCTGCGTAACGGCCCATATATTGCCTCCAAAGTTGCCCGTCAGACGTGATGTTAGCCCCGAGAAGCAGTGTGTCGGATCCTTAACCGGACAAAATTGAAACCGTACGCAAAAAAGAGCAAATTAAAGCAAGCACCCACAAGGATCCTTTAGACGGCTTGCGAATTCGTGCGCACGAAGCAGCATGTGGTGTATGAATTGGAAACTTTCCGTTCCGTAGAAAATGATTCTAGGTTTAACTGACTAAGGCGAACGAGTTAGCAGGTGTAATGTCACTTTGAACGCTAATGTTGACAGCATCCGATTCGGATTAGCCTGTCACGGTGACCAAAGCCGGAGAACACTTGCGCTTAGCCATCTTTGCAATTGGCTTGCGCTGCACCAATTGCAGTTCCACCAACACACCACATATCCAGTGTAAACCCGAAGGAATAAGATTGGGATGTGTGCCAGTAGGGCCTTCCTGTCCAGACGGCCGATGCTGGTTAGCCACTTGATTGGCCGACAAGGAAGGTAAACTCTTATCTCACGGAACCTAAACAGAGAGAGGCTGCAATGACGAGATCTAGACTAAGGAGAAAGATTTTTGAAGTGTAATGCAAGAAGCACTGCAGTATAGGGGTGTAGGTTGGTACATCCCAGAGAAGTTAAGGATGAAAAGGAAAATTTTCGTTGACCTCCAAGAAGCCAGGCAGACCATTCATCATACAATGCACTGACAAAACCGAAGAAAAGAATGGATAGGAGACCGCGGAATCTCAAGTTCCTGAAAAGAAGAGCGGATTAATTATCAACGACCAGGATGTTGGCCGATGCAGTCATTAACAGAAGAAGAGTAAATATACCTGAGCCTAACGTACTCGCCGCCTCTTCACCGACGGGGTACTATGAGTACGTTGGTGACCTACTAGCCCCAAACGGCTGGCGCATTCGCGGCCGCACACATTGCAACGCCATATAGTCACGTCACCGCGACCTATGGCACCGATGGTTCCTTTGCCTAGCGCACGCTTCCACTCGCGACCGCGCGAAAGTTGCTCGTTAAACCTTCGCACACCCGCCCGAACCGTATTTCTCCAGGCCGTCCGGTTGAACGCAGAATCTTCCCAACATCTAAAATCAATGTTACAACGTGAAAGACTTACCTGCACAACATCCTGGTACCTCCACTTCTGGCCACCGGGATTTTGCTTACCTGGTTTTACTTGTCCGTACAGTAAGTGCTCCGGGATACGATCGTCGCCCATCCGACAGACGTGACCGAGCCAACGGAGCTGATTCAGCATCAACACGGCTTCCATCTCGTCCATGCCCGCTTGCCGCAATACCTCAGTGTTCGGAATCATTTCCGACCACCGAATACCCAAGATGCGCCTCAGACACTAAACTGGAAGCGGCTCAAATAGCTCACGTTCCGCTGGTAGGATGTCCACGTCTCGTTACCGTACGGCAGGATAGACAGCATCATTGAGCGGTAGACACACAGCCTTGTGGCCATAGTCAGGCTGTGATTCTTCCAGACACGCCTTCCAAGAAGTCCGAAAGCAGCGCCAGCCTTCGCCACACGCGATCTCAACTCGCGTTACACGGACAGATTTGTCGACAAGTTGCTACTCAAGTAGCAAAAATCCTCGCAGCCATTCACAGTTTCTCCAGTGGTGCGAATTTGTGGTGGAGGTACACAAGCAGCACCGGAAGAAATGTCACTGTGAACGCTAATGTAACGACAGAAGGAAATGCGGCTTTTTTAAGGACACCAACAGACTTGTTGGTTGATGTTGTCTAACATCAATGGATCGTTTTGTTTGAAACCAATATAATTGACTTCTCAGAAAACAAATCGATCGCTCAACCTCTTCACTCCGTTGGGTTCTGTGCTCTCATGTTGGTTCCTTCTTTTTATAAACTAATCGCTCTAGTTGGTCCCGGTCTACGCTAGACGCAATCAATTTTTTCCATTTCCAGCTAAACTGGAAAAGTACAGTTTGCCGTATTCTCGAGTCTGGCTCGTTCCTGTTGCAATTGCTCTCAAGGATTGAAGGGAAAATGCATGCTTATATCCTGTTTCACAAAAAGTCTGTTTGCCTGAGGAGACTGCCCAAGTCTGCAAAATTAATCCTGCAACGAATAGAAAACCTTACCAATGAGAAAATCAGCTGTTATCTGAGAGGTGTAACTAAGCAGTTCGAACCTGACGAAGCGCTGTTCGTTATAAACAAGCTGCCTGAATGCCACTGTATGACAGGCAGAAGACGACCGTTAGAAGATAAAGTTTTGCGTGCAAAAAACAGTATGTACGATTTCTCCACTGTTGACCAGGTATCACCGAACGAGCAATTTTGAACTTGTCGACACCGGCAAGAACGCACAGAGATGTACGTCATTCCCACATAACCACCAACCAGCCTCACATTTCTATACCAGAATCCGATCTTTATATGTGCGGTGTCTGGAGGCCTATAGTTTGCAGAGTCCTTTATCCAGAATAGACACGATAGAATCGCCCATACGCGGCAGGATAGTAGTCACGAAATGAGGCTGTCAAAAATTGCCCCAGTAACTGAGTAACATGCGTGAGTACTAATCGAGTAACCCGTTGAACAGCAGTGAAAATATTAACTTTCGGAACATTACGCCTTCCGATACATTACCGAAGCAGACGGCGATGGTCATATTAGAACTGGAAAATGCGCACACCAAAAATGAGAAGAGTAGACAACTGGCGATCGACCGTCATCAAAAGCATAAGCTTAACAAGGGGAAGACAAGCGAACGGTTTTACGTGATTAACAAACTCACAAAAGTTTATATCGCATAACAATTAAATATAAGTCAAAAATGGCAGACGCAACACATAATGACGTAGGTTACCGATCAGTACATTGCTTCATGTATAATGAAGAGATTGCTGAGAGACTGGGTACATATCGAGGAAAGCCATCAATGGGATGCAACAGTAACTGAACAAACTAAAATCAACAACGTGACGGACAACACTACCGACCTTCCTTTGACATCAACCGACTAATCCGGCACATCGACACCAATCGCTCCAACATTCGACGGTGGAGTCTTCTCATTTACCCGTCCACCACTCCCGAAGCGGCCACGAACCACAACCGGGACCCAACACCAGATCACTTCAAATGGCGCCACAGGCGCACAATCAGGAGATGAACCGCACAGCTTTGTCTACGGACGTTCGGAATGAATGCGCAAGATACGTATCTAAATCTTAATATCAAAGCGTGGACAGCTGGATCCTTAATGGTGTCACTGTGAGTGCATTCACCTCCCCAGTTTTGCGAAAGATTTGTTTTGCACGCGCTGCCAGCGTCACTTCGAGATGTCTGCTCGTTCAATGCATGACATGAGAGGTAGCACGTGGGGCGCCTCTCGTAAGCTCGTCACCTTCTTTCTTCCCTACGCCCGCCTCATGATGGAGCGGCAGTGAAACTGGTGCACACACCAGGCCAACAGGACTCTGTCATAGAAGCCGCACGTCATCAATGTTAGTACTCATGCTCGTTTTTGGATGCATTTCCGGAAAGAACACCGGGTGATGAAGAGCAACCGTGAATATACGTCGCAATCGCCTACTGACGAAGAAAATGACGATAGCTGTACTGTTAGTATTCTCCCGTTAAAAGCGTGTACATCAATCGTAGTGGGACTAATAAGCAATGAGAGTTTATGTGAACGGACTGATCCTTCGCCATTTGGGTTGGTCAGCGTGAGTTATTCACATCTTGGGAATTGCCCTCTTTCGGTATGTTGGTCGGTAGACCTGGCGAAGTGGTGCGAACTAATTCATCGAGTCACATCGCGATCGATATGAACTTGAAACACACTGTTCGGCCTCGAAGGTCGCTTGGAGTATGGTAGTAACGCTTCCCTGCTAATTCTTAGCTGTTTCCACCGCTATCAAATGTTTATACCGACTCGTTCAATTGATGCTAACGGCAAAAAACTCTCTAATAATCGCGCCTCATGCGGTTCATTCATGTTACTGTCCACATGAAATTGAACGAGTGTTTTTTAATGCTACTGGTCACTATAACTTGCCGCAACCTACGCTCCCGCTCTCAACAAAGATGTGTGGAATGGTGGTAGGTTCTGCACTGTCACCATCCACGGACGTCTATTGCGTAACTTAAAACAAGAAGAATGAACCATATCAAGTCTGATCGAGGAAGGAGTGTGAGTAATAGAACATGTGAGCAAAAGCAACTGAAGCCGATGCAGCTTCAGCGCCTCAGATGTTTGCATTGGATTCCGTAGGAGTGGTTGCAAGCGCGTGATCAGCAGAGATTTGAGCAGCTTTCACGTTTATGTACGTTGGTTAGGTAACTGAGCAGCGAAACAGATGGACCGACTTGTACTCAAACATGTGATCAGTAATGGGTGATGTGCATAATCGACCTCGGGCCACGCAAATGCACTGGGTTAAATCAGTACTTTGGGAACCACAGGACAATGGCTTAAAAATCTCGGTAGGCGGAGCAAGCGTCGACATTTTAAGACCAATAATCACTGATGAGTAGTCGAGAATAATGTATTATTTCCAAGTTGACCGTCACTCACACTTGATCGCAGTCTTCGCATTCAGATAGACTTTCCAGCCGGCCTGTTTGGAAAACAAGCGCTAGACTCGAGTCTCGCTCTGATTAGAGCTCGCCAGCAGTGCATATGCTTGACACGGCCGAGATTTGAACTCCGGCCATTCCAATCATGAGACAACCGTGTTGACCACTGCGCCATTGACCTCACATCAGGCACTACCAAATTATCAGAAGTTACTACGCTGATTACAGATGCATTCAATGTTGGCATTGGTGCTGTGTTGGAACAGGAGGGATATCCGATCATTTGCACATCACGTTCGTTGAATAGGGCTGAGCAAGGATATTCACAAACGCAAAAGGAGGCGTTAGCTGTCTACTGGGCTGTCAGGAGGCTACATAAATAGTTGTTTGGTATTAGATTCAAGATTTTTAATGATCACCAAGCTCTACGGTATTTATTTGACCCCCACAAACCAACTGCCAAGTCATCAGCGGCAATGATACAGCAATGGAGTTTAGTTCTAGCAGCGTGCGACTATGACATCGTTCATCGTCCTGGTAAACTGATTCCTCAGGCGGATTTTTTATCACGGTATTCCAGATTTTCAGCTGCTAAAGCTTGTTTGGTTGCCTCGCCAGCTATTCCAATAAGCCGAGAGGACCTGATGAAGATAATTAAAAACTATTATGGCACGGTAATTACCGCGATGACCAAGGGTTGGTCCTCAAATATTAGAAAGAAACACCCAGTTTTATTTCAGAACCGAGAGGAGTTGTCAACACAACATGATGGTGCGCTGTGTCGGAGAGATCAATTGGTCATTCCACCACCGCTACGAAAGGCGGTATCAGACGACTTGCACAAAAGTCACGTGGGCTTGTACGAAATGAAATCCCTGGCTCGAGAGATGTGTTGGTGGTCGCAAATAAACTCGGATATCAAGAGCATTGCAGTGAACTGCCACTCCTGCCTCCACAAAAAATCAAAGCCAAAGAATTGGACACCTTGGCTGGGAAGCTACCTACCATGGTAACTGATGCATGCAGACTATTATGGACCACTCACTGGTAATTACCACATTCTGATGTAAATTGATTCATACTCAAGGTGGCCAGAAATATTCATTACAGCCTCACCTTTCACGGCATTTACCATGCAAGCATTTCGTAAATGCTTCAGCCGTGAAGGCATTCCACATGTGTTAGTGACAGACAGCGGGTCACAATTTTGTTACGCTGAAAGGAAACAGTGGCTTGACAGCATCGGGTATGGTCACTTGCGAACGGCGCATCGACATCCATGTTCAAACTGGAAACGCGCAAAAGTGCCACGAGTTCCACTAATTCTGAAACATTTACCGAACTGGATGTGTTTCTCGATAACTTTCTGCTCCGATACACGAACGCAGCCCAGTGCACAACGGAGGAGAGCCCAGTGGTGCTATTTAAATCAAGGAGACTAAGAGTATCACTTCATTGTGTTGATTCAACGGATGTGATATATTCTCGTGGGAACGACTTGCGACCTGCCAAAGGAATGATCACTCACCTGGTAGGCAGCGCAATGGTAGAAATTACTGACATGCACGACGCCACTGTTCAATGGAGACACACTGACCAAATCCAGCTTCAAGCACTGAAAAAGAGGTCATGGATGAAGCAGAACACCCTGTGCTGCAGGAGATTGATATCCCGGGAAGATCAGAACGATTGCCAAATATGAATGCCGAGGCTTCTGGAGAAGGGGAAGGTTTTGATGAAAAGCTCGTGTCACCGATTATCCAAACCCCAACACAACAGAAGATCCGACAGGCGGCCAATCCAAATATCGCGTTAAATATAAACATCAGGATTGGACGAGCAGTATCAGTGTTGTGTCTTCCGTTATTCGTCAAGTCATCTGTTCCGCATTCCACCAATTAACATACAGTTTATGATGTTGCACGTGTTGTTGAGGTCAGCCAATGACAGACTGTAATTTCTTTAATACCGTTGTACATGAATAAATTAGGTGTCTCAATTCATGGATAACGATTGCTTACTGCTACCAGTACCAGGTGTTCTCCTCGTTAATTGCGTGGGAGGTTACAATTCGAGTACGATTCCTAGGGTTATTCGAAGTCCCTAATTCTGAGTATCACAGTAACCCAATTCATGCGTTGACACTGTCATCAGGATATACGGAAACAGATTGTTCGTCCACTTCGACTATTCACTATGACACCTCCGTTTCACTGCTCCACATTTACTCTGATGTAGTCCACACTGTCAATGGGTATTTCACGAACGTTCCTCGCTCCGGATTCGCACATTCCCCCTCTGCTATGAAAACACGTCGTACGCATAATCAGACCCCTGCCATATAATCAGTCTTCCCATCGGAATTCAGGCTGGAATCTACATCCGGCTATGATTTTCACGATTGTAATGACCCGCTGCCCTGCTAGTGTTTGTCGAAATGCTGCATTAACACTAGGCAGGTACAATCTGCTTGCTCGATGCGCTCAGATACACGTGCTTGCATTCATTGGCCACCTCAGATGTCCACTTATTTGCCACTTCATACTCTTCACACCCTCTGTCGAGTCAGCTTCCGGACGTAACCGATCGGCGTGGCAAGCGAATTACCAGCCGGGACGTCAACCACACAACAAACGCCACCCCATGTGAGATCCAGTCTGTAGACATTGTTGTGCTCTGGTGCCGCGGGAACTTATTGTTTTCCCACAACTGCCATTAGCCAGTGAGTTTTGGTTTCACTGTTGTAGTGCTGCATGCCCGCTTAAGGCATTCAACCCTGTTCTATCTGTTCCATAAGTCCTGGTCATCTCAGTTGTTTTTTCGATATAGTCCGACATACCCGGAATACGCAGCTCCAGGCAACCTAGCTAAGCTCACTGTTGTCTCGGAACGCAAAATTTGTGACAGTAGCTAACCATCAACGGCTTGGTATGCTTGGTACACTAGGTTTTCAACTTGGGTCTATCTATTATCTGGAATTTCTTGCTAACACTCAGATATTCACAATGATAACATGGAAAGAGAGAAGTATGGATATTCCTGGAGTAATGATTAAGCTCAGGCTGTAAGTGAAGTATGCTTCAGTAAACGGCCTATCTCCGGCCACTTAATGCCAGTTCGACTACGTGGGTCAATTAATCGGTTGACGGAAGCTGTCATGCGAACGAAACCAATTTTGATTTGTTACATTTGATATTTACATTTGTCACATGACTGCGTCTGGCGGTCAGGCATGAATTACGTGATGAGGGTATGTCACGCTCACTGTTGTGTCCGAAAAAATTGACCATGACCGTGTAACCCGTTGCGTAACCCATTAGCAGTTATGCCAACATACATTTGGGTTGTGTCATTCACTGTGATACACTAACTCAGCCAGTGGCTCATCACCGTAATCTTATGCAGCTTGATATCTGATTGGTTTACGTGATATTGTGCCGAATTGTTTTTGTCTTCGTTCGCTTGATAGCTGTGACGTCGTGGATAGGAAAGTAACTGGCTCGATGAGAAGAAACCGAAAACAGACTGTCCCTAATACAACCTCGTATGTCTGATGGACTCGTTGGATCTGTTTGAAACGTTAAAGATAAATTCGTTTTCACTGCGAACACCTATGGGTCTACTGTCTGAGGTTGATGATTTGCAGTTTAGTTCGGCACCGCACGTAGCATACGATGAAGCTTAGTAAAAGTGACCCGACGAGAGTGTGTCTAAATTACATCGGTTGTCACTTTCACCATATACGTCGCTGCACATCAGCCTGAGTAGCTGGATTATTGTGCAGTTAGTTTTTTACCCCCATGGTGTGTGCCCATTCCACGAGGGCGAACGATGCTCCTGTCACCTAGGCATGGTCCTTAAATAAATTGTTTGTTGTGAACGCTGACCGTGAGTTGATGGTGAGAATACTGGTGGAGTGGTGCCTGTGTTGCGCCATCACATTTGCACGTACACATTGGAGATTACGACTGACCTCCATTCACACTGAATATCAAAACAATTTGACTGCGTGGTGTGATCTGGTCGTACCTCGTCGAACACGAGATAAGATGCATCCGTAAAATTCGCGGATGAAGTATGGTGCTCATCGTTGGTCAAGGTTTGCCAATGGTCTTTGTTCACCGGATTCATTTACTTGTGTTCATCAGTTATACAGATAGACGTGTTGAAGAAGTGTACGTTCGGATAACGCTTGCCATTTGTTTGTGTAGGCATTGGAACGGAAGATTATCTTCAAAGTTACGACTAGACCGTCACCCCGGTCTTCCACTCGCTTGCTGTAGTCCGTAGCCTCTACCAACTCAACCTACCTATGTTACGACCGTGCTAGACTGACTTCAGGTCATTGCATTTGTCGCAAGCAATCAGTGTTAAGTTTCAAGCGGACCTTTAGTCTAGAACGGCGTGATGAAGTTGGAAAGAACAGATGTGGGACTGTAAACTTTTGTTAATATGGTGTCGTGATCTAATGACTGCCTGTAAGAAAGTGGGCAAGCAACAGCCTTAGTGACTGATTGTCATGGTTCACTGGAGGAAGCCAATTATTTCTGGCGGGTAAGCTCAGTCTCAGTAAACTTGGTTATGTCGGTCGTTCAAATTATTGTCGGCTGTTTTGTCCACTTTTTTTGTCACAGTCAACATGTAGGGTGTCATGACTGAGTGTTATCCGGCGATGATCTGTAGTCCGCGTCAGTTCCCTACTTTCAAATAAATATTCCGCAATGTCCTCCACCCATTTGAGACAGATAAATTATTACACCGTCTCTCCACGCTTCCAACTAGCTATCCATGTCCGTCCTCACGCAAGCATAGACGCACCCGGTCTCCCAATAAACTCGTGTAACGAATCATCATTCATCTGTGTGTCGAACAGTCGCTCCCACAAGCACGGTGTGATCCAGCACCGCACATTGAACGTCTCAGACAGGGAGTTATGAGCACGGCCGAACGAAGTCGTATATTCTGATGCATAATCACTGTACAGTTAAGCAGTCAGAGCGATGCTTGAAGTTAACCTAGCACGCAGGTGCTTGAACAACGTTTAGACAGGTTCTTCTAGGTACTTGGCGGTCACTGATGTCCACAAACTGATGGAAAAATTCAGTGTGCGTTGAGTGGGAGTACGTGTCTACTGAGTCCCACGATACAGTTGGACGTAGTCGTACCATATTAATGGCCAACAACTTACCGACAATGAAATGGAATCAGACAGCAACGACCACTCGAGGCCGTACAGTGTGTTTCAAGTTCATATCGACCGTGATGTAACTCGATGAATTAGTTCGCACCACTTCGCCAGGTCTACCGACCAACATACCGAAAGAGGGCAATTCCCAAGATGTGAATAACTCACGCTGACCAACCCAAATGGCGAAGGATCAGTCCGTTCACATAAACTCTCATTGCTTATTAGTCCCACTACGATTGATGTACACGCTTTTAACGGGAGAATACTAACAGTACAGCTATCGTCATTTTCTTCGTCAGTAGGCGATTGCGACGTATATTCACGGTTGCTCTTCATCACCCGGTGTTCTTTCCGGAAATGCATCCAAAAACG
Organism: Paragonimus westermani; assembly: GCA_008508345.1. Classification (NCBI taxonomy): domain Eukaryota; kingdom Metazoa; phylum Platyhelminthes; class Trematoda; order Plagiorchiida; family Troglotrematidae; genus Paragonimus; species Paragonimus westermani. The sequence continues at coordinate 39,520 of QNGE01005730.1, forward strand.
AGCATGAGTACTAACATTGATGACGTGCGGCTTCTATGACAGAGTCCTGTTGGCCTGGTGTGTGCACCAGTTTCA
>QNGE01005731.1:0-34979 GCA_008508345.1 Paragonimus westermani
CGGAAACCTGGCGTGAAAGTGATATCAGTGACAGTGAACGGAATCTCCCGCTGAATTTAGATTACCGGGCTGACTCCGCCTGAAGAAGAATTGGGTGTTCTCCAATTTTCCTTCAGCAGTATCTCCCAAAACCCAAGGTTATCGGTGGCTTCCGGTCCTCTAATAAATGTGACGTTTCGTGGCCTCGACTAGCACTGCGTGGCCAAAAATCACTCATAGTAGGGGTTATTTATCGTTTTTCATCATACGACGTGTTCAACGACGAAACCCTTCTAGTAAGCCTGGCAAATTCTTAGGACCAAAAAGTTTTACTCATCTGCTTATTGTGAATGACTTTCATGCACCTAAGATAAAACAGGCATNGCATCAGTTTCTCACCAGGACTGTGGAAGCGGATTGTCAGTTTCCTTATCAACGTTGGTACGACGACAGGCGTAGACACAGTACGTGAAAGCACCGACTCGACATCATTTTGGTGAGATTTCTCCTCAGCTCGACTTAGTTACTACTAACGAGAGCAACCTGCTAGACAGCCTGATCATCACGCCGCTACTTGGACACGGTGACTACTCCCTGTTTACATTTGATCTTATCTGTACTGGTCACAACAACCGGCGGAAAGGTCCGCAGTACGAAACTTCAATCAGGCTGATTTTAACGGCCTGAAATCCCGCCCGGATTCACTTTTTCTTGAAGTTGAATTCGAGGACCAGAACTACCACACGTTCCAAAGCGCAATTTAGAAAACGCACGAATTTTTATAACGCGCAAACCGTGCACTTTCTCTTATCGGACACTCCTTCCGCGCAGGATACATCGTCTTCTCAATGACGGTTCCCATTTATTCGCGAAGCATAGGCTTACAGGAAACGTGGGGGTTTAGGCGCGTCCCACGTTGTTCAAAATAGGTTTAGGCAGAAAACCCGCGAACACACCAAGCTCGTACAAGAAAATATCCTCAGAGCCCGTGGGGAACAAAACTTCTTGTTCAAGCATATGCGATGACCATTAAAAAACCTCTCAGCATTTTGTTTGCGATTGCCCGACTGGGGGATTTCATCTACCCCCCAAATTGTGGCCGAATTGTTCAGGGGGTACTATTTGGCAGTAAACAACGTCGCACCACTCAGCTGTCATCCTGTCCCACCTCTGCAGATCAGGCAACCACTCGTTTCTGCTGAGTTCTGTGTTGTGTGGTGTGGACCTGTTATTCAAAGTTGATTCATGCAGTGCAATGGGTTCTGACAACGTCCATCCCAGAATGCTCAACGCCGTACCCCTTTATAGGCTGTTCAAGCAAATACTTCAGACTGGCGTTCTCGCTGGCGCACGGAAAGAGGCGGCGGCACAACCATATATAAAGTAGGCGACCGTAACTCTCCGGCTAGCTATAGGCCAATCAGCCTTACTAGCATTCCGTGCAAGATAATGGGGCGCCTATTAAAGCATGCCATTGTAACGCGCAACCGGAACCAGCGAGCCCGCACGAATTGAATTTGAGTTGTGTGACGGGGCGTGATGCTGTGTTGTCGGTGCCGTTTCAGCTCACGTTTGTGTAAGTCGTGTGCATGGCTTACTGGGCCTTCGGCTCATGTTTGTTCGTACTGTTACTCTTCTCAGAACTGTTGTTCGAACCCCTACTTTGGAAGAGCGTTGCCCCTGGTGCGTCCACGTTGCCCGAAGGTTGGTCCGCGTAGTCACGGGCATCCGGAATAGAGTCGGCTGGCCTGAATGTTACACCATCCTCAACCAGCTCTTGTCAAACCATTTCTACTCTACTACCCAGCATGTCTTCCTATCCAATCGGTCATGCATAACAAACATGCTTGTTTTCATGGATATCCTGAAAGAGGCCGAATGTAATGGCTTCATCTCAGATGCAATCTTCTTTGATTTCACCAAAGCTATTGACCATGTCCCACACGGCTCCTTGAAATACAAACTGGAAGCCCATGATATTCAAGGAGAGGTTGTTCGCTGGATTGGCTCTTGTCTTGAGAATAAAGCTTTCAAAGTTTAGACCGGATCGGACCATTTTTACGGGAGTTCCTCAAGGATCAATGCTAGGTTCTTTTTTATTCCTCATCTACATCAACCACCTTCCAAACGATATTTCTACCAAAGCCCTCTTATACGCAGACGACCACTGATCCCAGTGCACTACAGATTGATCTTGACGTGATCAAGCACTGACCGGACGATTGGAGTCCTCCACTAAATGACAACGAGTGTGCTCGCATGCCACTCGGTAGAGATTCTAATAATGCATTCGTGAGTCATAGTGCGTTTGACACAGTAGATATCATGAAAATCTATCTGAAGACAGATCTGGGCATTTGGTTGTTGTCTAACTTATCATTCGCGTGTACTCGTGAGATGGCGGTCAGTGAGGGATACACCGCTTTTAGAATGATTGAGCGCATTTTCCCCCGTACAGACAAGAAAGCATTTCAAACGCTTTACGGGGTTATGCAAGACCGTTCCACGAGCATGGGAATCAGTTCTTGTATACCGGCCTGACAAAAGACATATTACCTGTTGAGGGTATTCAGCCAGCGGCTACTGAGCTGGTCACGGGCATCAGAAATGTCAGGGACGATTCCCAAAAGGAAATTCTTGATCCGTACCCAATTGAATTCTGAGGACTTCTCTTTGATTTAGTACTCCCATACTTCTATTCAGTAGGTCTCGTAGAACAGTTCTTCGCTGTAACGATTGACGACGGTCGGCACCGGCGTGACAGAATACTTTTCAGGCTTTGTTCTCGACCTTTTCAAAGGCAGCAGTTCTCTTTTTACAGAGTTGTTAACCACTGGGACAGCCTTCCCTTTGTGGTCGTCAGCGGCGCTTCTAGGGATCGTTTAAGGTTTTGCTTGATTCTCATTTTTCCAAAATTTCATTGTGCGAGTAATCTCACTCTGATCTTGGTATTCACTGTAATTTTCAAGAACGCTGCTTTACCCTGTTCCCAATGTTCCTCTTTCAAATCAACAAACGCCAGCTGACACTGAGCAAGGAATACCGACTGGATCCGGGAGACTTGGGCCCCTGACTCGAACCTGTGTATCAATCGCTGAATCACTTTTTCCGGTGCCTTCGGGCTTTACCACAATATTAGACAACGTAGTCTGTAGGCAGCCTGTGAAATATCAATATTTTGTTTGAAACATCTGGTTTGGTATTTCAAGTTGTAAACAGAAAATTGTGGGAGATTGAATTATGCTATTGTAACGCGGCGTGCTGTTGACGCCATTTTGGTTTTCGTTTGTGTAAGTCGTGTGCATGTCTTACTGGGCCTTCGGCTCACGTTTGTTTCTGTTATCTCCTTTTACAGGAATATCGTTGGAACCCCGTGCTTCTGAGGAACGCTGTCCCCTGGTGTCTCCACGTTGCACAAAGTGGGTTTGCGAGTGTATCGGGTACACGAAGCCAGAACGTCCAGCTTGCCTGTTCCACTATTCAAGAAATGGCGACAAATTAATTGGGAAATCCACGATTGTAAATAACATAGGATTTCGATTGCTAAATACAATTCTTTTTACCTGCGTTCATCTTTCATTTTTCATTGACCGTTGTGGTAATTTTTGTGCAGGGCGTCGCAGTTGCGAACATATATATAATATTGTATATATTATATACATTATACGCTTATAACTATAGAGCGTTGTAGAGCCTCAAATGCTCGAACCAAAGAAGTCTCCCTGGAGAATTGCCGACAGTGATGACAGCTGTCGACTGCTGTAACGCTTCTCTGAATAGCGCTGTTCACAAAAGCGTTACAGCAGCCTGTAATAGCAGAAAGGTTTGTGGGTCATCCCATAGATCTCACTTTTTAAGATATAGGATTATAATCCCGGGATGTATAAATAATCCCAAGTCTAGCTAGACCACTCAAGACCACATGCATGTGGTCTTAAATCCCCGTTTCTACAGGAACAGGGATTCCCCTGGACATGCTGTAATGAACGTGGTTTGATTTCGGGACCCCTTCTGTATTCATTTCATGTCAGCGAGCTTTCTTAATTCCTGGAATTATCTTTATTGATGTTTGTGAACAACTTCAAGATATCAGAATTGGTAGATTTTCAGATGTGTTTGAACCAGCTCTGGATAAGTTCAACAGAATGGGTAACTCCAATAAACCATGAAGGGTGCACAAAATCACACATTGTTTCTGCCCTAATTGCCGCACCCACACGTGAGCCACGTGAAGCTAAGCTGTCTATTTGTTGGAACTGATTCAACGAAAATAAAACTCAGTCAGTGTTCATTATCGAAAATTGATCGACAGTGAAAAACCAGGACCCAGCGCGTTGACCCCCGTGCATTATTTTCTATCCTGGAAGATAGAGTGTACAGAGAGACACGACAAGCTAGCTGGGCACTGAGCCCGTTGTCATTTTAGCTCCGGGCCAAGTGTTACAAAATGGGTTGCTCGACTTAAACAAAAGCAGGTGCAAAACCAAAATCGTCGAAATGGTAGAGATGGATGCAACTATCAAAATATCACTTATTATAGTCGCTGCATGTTGCAAAGCAGCAGGTGGTTCTTGGTTTCATTGTCTCCAGTAACTTTAAGGCCAGCCTTCCATGGCGCCAGTATGTCAGGAAAGGCTTCCTGCACTGAGGATGGTTTGTTTGGCTTTTGGAATGCTGAAGGGGATGCTTTCTGCAAACTCTACTGTATTTATGAGAACACTTCAAATATTGTGTTCAGGCGGACCCGCCCTACCTAATTTGTGATAAAGTAACACTATGAGCACTGCTCTGATGTGCGGTTTGAAATGTCAGTCATGCACACAAGAACTTTACAGTTATGACAAGTATTCTGCATTTTATCAAACGCTACAAGGTTATCTAATCCTCACCTCCTGTATTTTAACTTGCCGCATTGGTCTGGTTCTTCGTGGTCTATTTATATCGGTATGGCTACAGACGCTCCGTGTGCACTTTTCAGCCGTCAAACGTACCTCGATCTGGTTGACTGGCGGTTGGATCCCGTGGGTCTCGGCGCATTGGTGATCAAAGAAACAGTCTTTCCGAGGGTGTACTTGCGCAGTCATTCGGAAACTTCAAGCGAATGCTTGGTATTCTGGAGTTGTTCTTGATGTTCTTGAGTTGCAATTTACACTGTTTCCATACGCTTGCTTTTCCTCAGCTCTTTATGCTGCCAAATACTTATTACCTAACATCTCTTCGCCAGTATTCGTGCCTGATCCCTGTCAACAGGCTCTAATACACCTAGCCACATGCTATCTACTTCAAGTTGACTTATTTACTTCTCTAGCTCGTGACTAGTGTAGCAAAGATTTTTGTGTCGATCGCGCGGAAATTACTGGTTGGCCGTCATTAGCCTCATTAGTGAAAACCTACTTGACTTGGTTTTCAGCGGTTGTACTCCACTCCTGCCTCAGTTTCAGCAATGTGCTATTTTGGAGACAGCGACGGGCGATACTCCCAGAGTTTCTGTCTCACCTAATTCTGAATCTAAGTAAGTTGCCATCCCATCAGCACTTGACGTGGGGTTTGAGCATTATGTGGCGTTGGTTGCTACAAACGCGTGTTCTCGGTTGTAAACATAGTAAACTGCCGTGAGAACGTGGGGCCATCTCTAAGTCTAGGGCTGAAATTGGGTGTATGGTATTTGTGTATCTGGAATAAAATAATCAGAGAAATCTCAGTGGTGGACAAAAATATCAAACGGATGGGCACATGATTTTGATAGGATAACAAGTGATGTATCCTGATAGCTATCAAATCAACTACTTTAACAGGACAATTTCCATGAGGCGCGTGATGTGTCGTTAGAAACGATGTTGTTTTCTCTGCGAGACATTCACATCATTGTGTGCATTACGCTGGTATTAATCGACTCGGTTGATTGAAGCAAAGAAAACTCGGAGAGTGAATAGAGGAAGGTACATTTTCAAAGAAAGAGCGGTAATTGTGTTACCGCAGGGGTGCCATGCGTGGAAACCACGAAAATTGCCGGACTATATAAACTGGTATAGACACTACATCAGCCACAACTCAATTGGTGAGTTGATTACATTGTTAAAGTTGATCAATACATTCTGTTCGAGTTTTACATAGTTGAATTTTTTGAAGGTATTCTTTCTCAAAACTGCAAACTGCTTTTGTATCTGCGGCAAAATACCTGACTTATTAAGAGAGTTCTTATGGTGTTAGGTTGTTATACATACTTCCATTTACTTATTAGTCCTTTTGCACAACATATATCAACTGACACTGTAGGAGTGCACAAAACTTACTCAAATCGATCCGAACTAACGGCAAACTCCTTCCGCACGCCTCTTACCTCGCCATCTGGAAGCATCGACACTTGTAGTTTCTGATGGCCGGAACGGGAACTTTAGGTCGCGATCAACGTAACCAACTTTTAATCTACTATTGCCCATCGAACAACATTTTCCGCTTTAGTTGACAATAAAATACTTGTTATTTTCAGTCAAGCACTCTGAAAAGACCATCGAACGGTGGCTGCAGAGGTGTCTTAGACAAACCGACGCAAATGAAAGCAAAAGAGTGAGTGCCCAGGCCACGACGATTTTGTTCTCAGCGCAACGGTTTTTGTGGAGGTGAATATGCTGCATGTGGTTCTTTAGACGCGTGACGTAAGTCGCGCCAGGACACAGAGGTAACAGGGAACCGGAGAGATATTTTCCAGGAATACGTAGTGTACAACCATAAACGAGTTCTGCCTGGGTGCATCCATCTCATTCTTTTGCAGTGGTTTGCAAGCCAAGACGAACGGCAGGTATGAGGTCAGTCCATTTAGCGTCAGCCGACGTTGCTGATATGAACTATTTTAGCTGGCAGTGGAACATTCCGACCTCATCGTTTGAAGAAGAATGGTGTGCAGTGGTCGCAGTGTGTTCTCATCCAAAAACACGATTCAAATCGCAGAAAGTGGCAGAGGTAAGTCAAGATCCATGGTTAGTAGTGATTGTGACCCAAACGCCAAAATTAAAAAATCACTGGTTAACAAAACTGCATGAAATGGTTTCCGTTAACTTGTTATTTGAAAGAACGGCAATGGGCCACCTCGTGTATCCCTCTACACAGGTTAAAAGATGTGTGACCGTTAGAAGGAGGGAGCGTACCATCGGGATCAAAGTGGTCGTGTTTAAAGCGTCCCTGTGGTAAGGAAAACGTTCCCGGGTAAGTGTTGGTATGACGATGAACTTTACTACGTTGGCATTTCAAGCATTGGTTGGCCCAGTCACGAACATTGTTACTATTGCCTAGCTAAAAGTAACGTTTGGTGACTAACTTCATTGAGGCACGTACGCCTGGATATGATAGGGAATGGAGGTGGCTAAAACATCAAATTGGTGCGCAAAAGAAACGAACAGTCTAAATTTACCGGTAGACGTGTTGCACGTGATTGAGCATTGTGACTGGATCAAAGGAATATCACGTAGTTTTGGAGAGGGATTGGCACGAATTTGACGAAGTTCTGGGCCAATCGTCTGGTACGACGACACTTGTAGATATATGGCTGACACCCGGCTGAGAAAGGGCGTCAGCGACAAAACTGCTGGAACAGCTCATAAAACGAATTTCGATGGTGAACTGGGAGAAAAAATACAGGCATCTTGTTTTTCTGAGGGAATATCGACCTGCATGGGAACGAAAAGCAAACACAGATGGTAAGTGACTAGTGAAAACAATGAAGTTGCGATCCTCCACAAGATGTCGGAAATGTTTAGTGGCAAGGTAAATGGCCCGTGACTCACGACCAAAGGTGACGTAACGTGTTTGCGTCGGTTGTGGTTTTCTGGAGAAACATACAAAGGCCGGACTTAACGTGATACTCAAAATTAGGGACTTTGAATAGCCTTAGGAATTGTACTTGAATTGAAACCACCCACGCAAGTAATAAGAAGAATACCTGGTACTGGTAGCAGTGAGCAGTTGTTATTCATGAATGGAGACGCCGAATCTATGGATGTACAACAGTATTAAAGAAATAACAGCCTGTCATTGGCTGATCTTATTAGCACATGCACAATCATAAACTGTGTGTTAATTGGTGTAATAAGGAACACATGAATCGGCGAATAACGCAAGGCACAACACTGAGACCGTTCGTCCAATCCTGATGTTGTATCTTCAACGCGGTATTGGGATTGGCAGTTTGTCAGATCTTCTGTTGTGTACGGGTTTGGATAATCGGTGAATTGGGATTTCCACCGCACTTCACCATTCACGTAAACGTGTGTCAACAGTCAATTGAGATGCGTCGGTTTCCAATATTAGCGGCAAGCGTTCATCTACCCTTAAATGCCTCAAAGTGGTTGTTCGGGACAGGGCTTCTTTGACTGCAGGAAACACAGGAGGTTAAACGAAGTGCTCGAGAATGGCTTTCAGAATGTCCGTGAGAGTTTTTAACAGCTCGGAACACCGTGGAATAAAACGACTCTAATGATTAACAATGCCTAGGAAGCGTCAGAGACTTTTTAGGAACTGCGGATAGTCCTTAGTGGCACAGAATTGCTCATACTTCAGCTCAGATTAGGGTTTACGGTGAACTATCTGACAGTTTCAACACCAGCAGCGGCCAAACTCAAGACCGGCCGCTTTCGCTATCTTTGTTTAACTTTGTCGTAGGCGAAATACAGTACTCGCAAGGTACCAGCGTGGACCTCCTACCTGGTAGGAGACTGATCTTGATTAAGCTTACGACAAGGTTTTACTGTTTGGCGACTTTCAAAGAGAATAAGCAGAGCTGGACACTAATCCTATTGCTGCTGACTACCTCAGGATGTGGTTTGTTACCTTAAAGTGCTCCTGGAGGATTGCTGTGATTAGGGCCCTTACATGGCCTCCAGGAATTTTGTGTTCTGCGTACGATTATGCACGAAACTTAAGTACCCAATGAGAAGAATAGTTAAATGGACAACGCTAATTCGTGCCACTTCAGTAAGGTGTATCATGCAATTCATGAATCTTTGTATACTTTCTGATTTAACTCAAGTTAACAGCTTACTGATTGAGGTGGATGGAAAATTGGTTGGCACGTTCTGTAATGAAAATTGTAATGACACATATAGGTGCTAACAGAAAAAGTATTTCGGTATTATTAGCCACTAAACTCCATTGATTATGTTTCGGTAGGTTTGTTTATGCCGTGTTCTGTGACCATCATCGTTGACGCACAAACCAGTTACTGGCCCACAGCGATGTATAACCATTACCTATGCATATGGTTATAAACCAGGTGAATGGATTTCTGGGCCTTGTCTACTGTTTGCATTTTAGCTCCTCACTGGACAACAAGTATATTTGCCATTAGCACGCCCATTTTGACACGCGTGAGGCTCGTGTGGGTGAAGTGTGGGCCAAGAAATGGGCCACTAAATAAACCCAACGCTAGTATTGCGTATAGTGAGGAGAATTTACAAAGCGTAACCAAATACCTTCAGTTAATTTCAACACCAGTTCGGCTTCTTTCTCCTGCCGCTAAGTGCATTGGTCAGTTGATTTTTCTTCAACATTTCCAACCTGATATTTGAATATAGCTGAACCAGAGGTGAAACACTGATCACCAACTAACGCGATGTAATTAGTACAAGACAATGTGTTTGAATTATGTAAATCTGTGTTATTTTTGTTTGCACATTAACATGCGGAACGCAAACCACCTCACGGCCCGCACATGACATGAGCTAAGAACGTAGTGGCTTTCATTGATTCGAAGATATTTGGGGATAGACGCTGCTGATGTTCCGTCCCTCCTGGGGAAAGGTGTCCTCACTGACTACTTCTCTAACTTGCTAGCCATACGACAAGTCTACCTACATGGGGGTTAGTCAAAAATCCAGAAGTATCTTCGAGGCCTAATGCTTAATAGTCATCAAAAGCATTTTTGATTTAATTACGTCATTATCATTGATATAGATGGCAGGAGTACAAAATACGGAGTGTACGGTCAGAGCCTGTAAAGGATAAAAATCATATTTGTTGGATCTCCTCACTACTGACGGAATTCTTTATGTTGCCCATCTTAGTATTAAAGCTGTAGTGGATCAAAACGGTTTGATCGCAACCCTTCACTTTCTTCGCTACTGGATTCGGTAACCTGCTGTGAAATATTTGGTCCATAATATCAACTTGGCTTACTACGGTAATATGATGTCACTTCAGGAAGATTTACATGTTTGTTACTCCCAAATCCAAACAGGAAAAGCGTGTTGTACGACACGCGTTTGTCTTATTTTCAGCACAAGTCGGTCAGGAGCTGCTATCGTTTGCCTTTCCTAGAGGAACCCTCCGCCTTCCAGACAAACATAACTATCACCTAACCAAATAGTGTGGGAACGTCTGGAGGCACTATGATCTTTTGTATGCTGTATGAGTGGTAGAATTGTGATCCCTACCTGTTTGCTTTCAGTCTTAATCGAAATTGCCTCAAATGCTGCATACAACCAATAACGCCCCCTTCAAATACATTTGCCACCTTCGTAAGAATCCGGCAGATCTTTCGCTGCATTAGCCAACAGTGAAACAACCCCTGAATTCAACGTTGACTCATGTGAGGGCCAGCATGCCACCGTTTCAACTCAGGCATACACTCCTCTAAATGAACCCTCCTGAAAATTAGGACTAGGCTTTGTCTGCGAGATTTCCAGCACATGATGTAAAAATTCTGCGTTCTCAACTCAACTATTCTACTTCAACGGACCAAAATCAGGTTCATATATTGAAATTAAAAGTGGCAGCTTCAATGTTTGTCAGTCTTTCTGTTACTAGCCTAAGATGAGAATTCACCAAAGACAATTCTGTTCGTTCGGAGGAAATAGTCTTCAAGATCTGCTTAAACGTTTTTTGGATCTGCTGGCGTTTCCAACCCTCAACTAAATTTGCGTGTCTGTGCTTACACAATTCCCAAACGACAGACTGCCCTGAGCTCAGGCGGTGTAACCTAACGAACGTGATTCGAGATTAACATTACCTAACATGTTATAGACACTTCAACTTCTTATAACCGTTCCTCATAAACAACAAGCGACGTCGAAGCGATCGGATTATAGCATTTTGCACTGTTAGCGGCCTTGATGTTCTGAACAGTGATTTTTCAATATGGCGACTATCTTGCAGTTCTGAGACTATTTTGTAAACGCCAGACTTTAACAAAACCGTTTACTCTGCTACCTCTTTTCGCTCACCGTTGAAATTTGTTCATAATTGAGCACTCTCATCGGCCGCGTTGCCGAGGTTACCAGCGTTGATTTTTTAAAACCGGGAACTTAATGGTAACATAGTATGTTTTTATAAAAACGTAACAGATGCAACTTGTAGTCGCCTTCAGGAGGTGAGCTCTCTCTTTGTCTCCTATTTTAGTTCATGCAATTACGGGAAAAATATAAGACATTAGACCTCTACAACTTGTCTGTTGATTTTCTTACTGTGGTGCTGTTGTGCAACACCTTTATATGAGCACTATGGAGAACAAAGGCTCTACTTACCGTTCAATGTACCATTGGACCATGATTACTTACACGTGCCTTAGGAACACTTGACCATACAGATAACAATCATACGGCTGTCAGTAAATTTTGTGATGTTATCTATCCTATACACACGATCCCAGTCGTCTTCCATCTAATGCCGGGTACGTTCAAGTCACAATACTTGTAGACATCTTCATGTTTAGAGGAGAAGTATTGCAACATAAGTTGTGCTTCTGCTTCAAAGCCATCTTAGATCCACTGAAAAATCAAGTTGATAAGGTGGATGGGAAGTTAATAGACAAATGAGGCGATGGATTGGCGAGTAATGATTGACCGATTAATTGATTAATGAGAAATAAGTTAGGCGGAATTATATTATCTGTACCCAAAAGTCAGCTGTTTTTATTCGTGTTCAGCTATCCTATAACCATGGCATGAAGAGCTAATCTTGACTTAAAACTAGGTTAATCGAAAGGATGAAATATGTTTCCTGGCACTCCTGTCTATAACCTGTAGCGACTATAATAAATGATATTTTGATAGTCGCATTCATCTGTACATTTTCTATGATTTTGATTTTGTACCTACTTTTGTTTTAGTCAAGCTACACATTTGTAACATCTGTCCCGGGGCTAACGCACAACTCGCTCTGTGCCTCGCTAGCTTGACGCGCCTCTCTGTACTCTCTATTTTCCAGGGTCGGTAATAATATACGAAGTCAACGCGCTGAGACTTGGCTTTTCACTGTCGATCGATTGTCGATAGTGCTAACTGACAGGGTTGTATTTTGTTAGATCAGTTCCAACAAACCTAATACAATCTAGAGGAAAAAATCTACAGCTTGTTAACAAACAACCGAGTTGCAATTGACAGCAAAGTGACATTTACAGGGCAACATTAATAAAATATGTGGTACTGATAATCGTTTCCTGTATATTAAGGGACACATCCATTATATCGTGCTCACTTGCAACTTTTTACAGTACGCACCACGCACCCATGTTTGCCTACACTTTGAGTGGCTACTAACTAACTTGGACAGATACATCTCATTTTCTGGGCACGTACCTTCTTCAAGAAATCAACCTTTCAGTGGGTTTAACGTTTCTGCCGTCTCCAGTAGAGTTTATTCGAAATGTTATTTTTACTGTTGTCGGGCGGATTCGCCACAAACGTACAAGGGCTTGCCCCCATCTAGTTCAGAAACACTCAGACTGTTTTGAGAAGATGTATCATCAATTGATGAAACACATGAAGTTTTTTCTAGATACATGCCTATATTATGTACACTTCAAAATTTTATAACTGCTGTCACTAAACTACGATCAGTTATGAGGGGATTCAACCATACTGACAATTTTTAACATTGCACAAAATCTGCAATACCAGCGAGGTTGTTGATACTCTCAGCAATGTTTTTTTTTGGTATAATATTCCTAACCGCCTTGTTGAAGCCAGTAGCATAGATTGGTTGGAACAAAAATAGGCGAAATCAAGCAAACTCGCCTCCTACACATGTCACACTATTAGAGGTGACTATGTGGTTGCCTGTTGGCAGACAAAGCTTTAATATTTGCTCCCCATAAATCATACTCCTTTCTTCCCACTTATTTTCAGATTCATTTTAAATCTGTTTTGTGCAAAGAATTGAAATATCTTCGCTTTTTAATTTTTCTGCTCAGTGTCGAACTACAGCGCTACACATCTTCATCGTAATGAGTTTTATATGATGAAAATCTATGCTAACCAGTCAACCTACCGCCGACCTACTCTGCCCATTCCTTAGTCACCGGTTGCTGGTAATGAGAAATACAAACAGAAAGACGGCCAGTTTCTTACATCCCCCTCACTTCCCACTTTCGCAAAAACCATAATTTTTAGCATTATGTGTCATGAACATGCTTTCACACTGAGCAACGTTTATTCACAGGTCATCAATGACTATATAGGTAACTAACTCTGTTGCCCCAGTTCAACCGAAAGAGGTCAGCCAGAACCATGCTAAAATCATGAGTTCCTAAAATTACAGTCAATCTGCATACACCAACGGTTAAGTTGAATTAATTCTTGGTGGTCACTTATACAAAGTGCCACCGAACTATCACTGAAACCTTCTAGGATTGGCCAAACAATGTTAGGACGAAGCCTATTCTGGCCAAAACTGTTCACTTAATTCAAAACACGTCTTTATAACGGTAAATTACCGTAAACGTAAATTATACTTGAATGAGTTCTGTGGCACTTAACGGAACACATTACTTGAGATAAAATCGCTGTTTTCTTCACCACCAAAGTCGCCATGCTCGCCGTTCAGAATACGTATGGAAAATTACCGAGCTGAAATCTTGTCAATCATTAGGATCTCTGAGATAATTCGTAAGAAGGTACTTTCACACAAGTACAGTGAAATATAATTCAGCAGTTGCAGTGTATAGCCAAAAGCAGTCTTATCGCTGTACAGTGATTGCAAATAAAAGAAACTCTGTTGAAAGTTTGTTGCTGTTCATGAAGGACTGTTGGCAGATACAGGAATAACATTTGGTCGTAACGAAGTGCTTGAAAACGAGAAATTGATGAAATACATTCGTGAGCACTAAAGTTAATTCCTATTCACAATCAATGAATTTGGGACCACCTTTGGCTAGACTGCACTCATTGCGTGATCCCACATAATACGGTTGGTACTTAACTATGTACTCACTATGTATACAGTTAAATGACTCTAAGCAAAGCGTCTACTAAGTAACCGAGATCACAGCTTAATTAACTAATACACACGTATGTATATATGTGTATTAGAAGTGAAAAATGTGGGAAAACAGAGTAGTAAGTATTATGCACATAACCTACAATATTAGCATATGTTTACGCTTTGGGACTAGAACGTGAGCAGCAGCCATTGCACACACTATTCTAACAAATATAATATATTGCATTACCTCAACCTCGGACTTTACATTTCGTGCCAAGCTTATTCGCAATTCTGAATAAAGCTACGGGCAGTATAGAAGATGTTTCGAAAAGCTTCATTAATGTTAATTACTGAAGATATTGAGGCCAATAACAGCGTGAACGCGTCTCGTAAGCTTATTAATTGTTAGAGATAATGATTTTGTTTGTAGCTTGGTTTAATAGTATGGGTGCTCCGTTTCTCGCTGAACATCATATTTAGGTCACAAACGTTTTGTCACCAAACGAGGTGACCTCATCAATGAGTATAGGTTTGAGCGTGATGTCAACCGAACCGTCTTTGAATACAATATTAGCAAAACTGAAAGTTGGAAGCTTTTGACTACTACACGTTGGTTTTCGAAGAACCCAACAGGGATGGGCACAATGTGTTCGTCTAGTGATGAGTACATCCAAAAACACCAAGGTCTTGTTTAATTCAACTGTGCGGAACAAGGAAAGGTGGGAGCTTTCACTAATGTTGACATTCTGGAAATATGCAGGGAAAAGGGGTAACCTGCGTTTTAGCTGTTTTGCTGAACAGGGTAAATCGACATAATTTCTGTAGATCACCGTTACTTCAGCTGCGAGCATTCGATTCTAGACCGGTTTGGCTTTTGTGTCCGAGTCATGCAGCACCATTGGGCTTTGTGTTCCTAACTATGTAGATAGGTCTACACGTTTGTGGCAGCAAAATTGGCCATAGTAACCTTCTGGTCATAAACGCTTACGAAGTTTCTTCTACATTCAAGTATCTATGATCATAGAAATGTCTCAACGAAGTCTTTTAGATTGGCTCAGTCATTTGTCGTGTTGGTTTGTTTGAGGTGAAGTTACTAAGGTGTCATAGTGCCATCAAAGATTAACGAAAAGTAGCTCAACTGGAATTCTCTAAGCGAAATTTCTGGCTTTTACACTGTAATGTTCGGTTGCGTACCATATACAAGATGAAATATGTAGCATAACACAATTTCGAACACATCCCAACAAAGCTGACGAACAAGCTTCAATAACGTGTATTGTATCCAAATACAGAATCAACCGTTACACCCTGAACCTTACGTGATTTCCATTGTCAGTTTTCTTGTTTCCAGTGTACACTGCCGATACTGATTTACTATCAATGGGTCAACATAAAAATTATTCACCGAAATTTACGCTTGACGACTGGGTTGAGACGATTGCAACAAATGTGAAACCAGTTCCGTTTGTGGAACCAGATTATTGGGAAATGTGGAAAAAATTTTGTTTGATTAAATCTGGCCACGTTGCGGACATGTGTGTGCAAACTGCTCCGTGTTTATGGACGGAAGAGCAACTGGAAATTTTACGGAGCAGCAGAATTGAAATGAGCAAACATGTCAGGAACTTGGAACGTGTTTGTGAGGATCAGAAACAGAGGTGAGTAAGCGCTTGCTACCACCACCACCACAGAACTCAAATTGTCAACTCCAAAGATATCTCTGCAGGGGAATGAGCCAGTATCTACAGAAAAGTGTGAGGTCTAGAGGATAAGCGAAAAACTGTGTAAAGTAGGACATTGACATTCATGATACGGTTACATTATTCACAATGTTGTTGCACATTCGCAAAGCGGTTTCCTTACAGCTTTTGCCACCAGTCTACAATAATTTTCTTTGACTCATTCTCACAACTTCTATCTACTTGCTTTAGTTATCTCGTTTTCTTTATTCCACTGTGATCGCTTCGCTTTATCTCGTTCGACTGTTTCGTTTGATTGCACCTATCTGACTGAATTTTATCTACCTTACTTCATTTCACTTACTTTTTTCACCCCTTCTACATTGTTCACCTTCCTTTGTTTCTCCTTCACAGCCCACTTTTTTGTTTCTTCGACCTTATTTACTCTATTTTATTTCCCCACCCCCATCGTACTTTAATTGCTCCACGGGTTGCTTTGTTGAGTAACTACTAATTTGACGTCACGCAACCCAGAAATTTATCAGTTTCTACAATCATTGAGTGATTAAAAATATGAGACATAGACGGAATTGTGTTTTCCTCAATTGGTCCGCGAACTGGAGCTGTGACATACAATAGGCTTGATAATTTATGCGGTTTCTGTTACCTGTATACAGCACACGGTACATTTAGAAACATGCGTAATGTGAGGTGATCCCGCTTTGCCTGCAACAGGTAGACACACATATGTAGGTAAACTGACACGGTGATGGTAACCTCATTAATAGTTGTGTTCTGATCGTTGTATTTAAAAAATGGGTCTGACAACTTGTCCAACACCAGCACACTTGCTTTCTTGGTGATCGAATGTCTGCGTTCGTTCTGAGTGACGAGCTACTCACCTCAAGTCGATCGTCAGGTAATTAATCAGCTGTATGATTTCAGTTGTGTGGCGACCAGCGTGATAACGGCACTGCAACCTAAAACTGCTGCTTCAGTACACTTGACAAACAACAAGTAAATTCATGTAGTTTTAGCTTATTGTAAATGTTCGAAACACTTCTGAGCACATTTTTCTAGGTGCAGCTACCATGATTTTATTTATGTCAACCGAGTGTCCACCCAGAAAGAATTCTGAGGCAAAAAACTTCAAACTGGCAGTGGCTGTTTTAGAATCTGATCCTTCTTTGGGAAGGAGATGAGTAAGAGTATCTGCTTTTGTAAGGTTTACAAACAAATCCAAGTGATTTTCCACTCATATGAATGATAATTCTGACCACCCATGGGTAGTGTAACAGTATCACATGTTTACGATTTTGACAAATCCTATCTGATAATTAGTTAGTTTAAATTAACCAAATGAGCGCCAATTGCTGATACAAGTTGAACCGTTTGCAAAGTACTTTACAGTCTACAGAAAGATACGTCACCGTTTTAGAACTGCGACCACCTGTATTATGTCCGATCAAAATCACATCCCCCCAGAAATCCCAGTAGTTGACTGTTACGTGCAGAAAATGACTGGACCTTACTTCTGTATCCCACACTACATTACAAACGACAATGTTCAGTATTTCATCGTTCCTATTTAGAAATAGTTGATGATAGCCTTTGTTTCGTGTAAACTCGACCGTTGATTGTTTCTGTTGTTGTTCTTATACGTATGTCCCATATATTCTAGTGTTCTACGTTCGTGACTAAAGACAGTGAACGAAATGTTAACATCTAGCGATTTATGTCTTCCATCGTTATTCGTGAACTGGATCATGGGAGCCCAGTGTTTTAAATGATTGTTAGTTAACTTTTGATTTCTGTCTAACCGTATACTCATCCAGCACATTTTTTCAGTTCTCCACAAAAGTTTATCTGGCTGGAGTGGAATTTTCACTGGTGTTCATACTTCATTCGGTTTACTTTACATTGTCATTATGTACAACAGATGAAGGCTAGTCGGACTTATTATGACAGATGATCAATAGTTCTCACCTAACCTCAGCTGTACATTGGGAATGGTGGCGTGTTTCTGCGCACCTTTTGTCTCCTTCGATTCTCCTCGCTTGGTAGATGCGAAATTTCGACTAATCCAAGTGTTCATATACATGGGTTTATTCATTCTAGAATCATGCAACTTCAAGAAAGATGTATTGCACAGAACATGCTGACGGAGAAGCTCACACATTTGGTGAACCAAAATAAAGATCACCGCAAGTCTTGTGAGAAATTGAAGGAAATTCTGAATCAACAGCAGAAACAAATAAAGAAATTAACTCACCAGTACACGGAAGAGAAAGATCGTGCGGATATTATGGAAAAGAATCACCTGCGATCACAAGTGCGTAGTTTGTCATACTGTGCCTTTCAAATTTCATCCAAAATTGAAACGCAGCCATCACCTGTTTCTATAAATGTAGTCGCTCCAGCCTCCACACCTTTCTAAACACATGTTTGGCGTAGAGTTGATAAATAACTCTTTTTGTAAGAGAACCGCGAACCATAGATCAACCGGCAGAAGACTCGGCTGCTTCAGTCATAATAACGAATATCCTAACAAGAGGATACTGCGGCTTCAGCTGTCACTCACCGCGACAAAGAAGATCCGTGTGAGTAAGTAAAGTCTATGTACGTGTAGTCTGCCTGCCGAAACTAGTTCAAAAATCCAAACTTCAGCTATCAAATATTTATAAACCGTGCTTTCGACACATTCCTTAAATCTACTGCTACGAGTCGTCATACCTCTGTATACATCAGAGAACGAAACATTCATCTGATTTCTATAAGCTTTTATGTAACAAACATTGGTGTGTGCACGGTCCAATCCCTATTTCAAACTGTTTCATGCAACTAAGTAAACATACGTTTCTAGGTAGTTTTCTACGAGTTTTCCTATGTATTTTGATGAGCGATAGAATATGATACCAGTTGCAAATTCATATTGGTCACCTATCGCTCGCATCAGAGCTGTGTTCATTTTTCGGACGAACTTGAAGCCCAAAGGTTGTGGATGACGTTTGATGACTGTGGTTAGTTGTTATGACCAAATGCTTTATAAACGTATAAGCGGACGCTCAGCAGAACAAATGGGAACTCGGCGAGAATAAAACGCTGTATTGGTATGCATGAGGATATGCAAAGAAATTCACGTCTTTGTCTTCGAAAACCTGCAACTTTGAGAGTGTGAAACGAAACAACTTAAACGCCCCTCAGCCTGTCAATGGTGGTAAGTCACGTTGAGCCTATAGTGAGTTTAGCGATTGAACTGATGGTTTCCTTGCGTCGAAGGACTTGTTTGTATTTTGCATCGGTACATAGAAAAAACAGTTTCAACGGTTTCATTACCAGATCGTTTTTACCAAGCACTTAACTATGAATCGTTCGCTTAGTATAGCAATTTTTTAAACGTGTGATTTCTTTTCAGTCATCGTGTATGTAACATTAGTAAACCACTGGATCCTCACAATAAGTAAAATTTCATAAGGGTTACCTGGGATAAGTTAGATTGCGTCGTACGAAGAACGTGTACATTCACTGACACAATGCTCAAATACACTGCCAACCAGTCTGTGATAAGTGGGAGGATCGTGTGGCCATCGAAGACACTTCCTGGAAACTTCAAATCATGTATACCGATTTCTCAGTGCACACACGGTCGACTGTTTGATCATCATGATGCTAGAGTGAAGCATAGGATTGATCGATCGAACGAGTGTAAGGTAAGAGAATAAAACGAATTATTTTAACAGGGTTAAGCGAGACACCGAGAAGACAAAACTCATGACATTTTCCGGGGTAACATGAACAACTTATTTTAAACGGTAAGCGTACGTATCTCACTTGTGAGATTTACATAATTCGCCTAAGTGAGATATAATGCCTCTGCGCACATGACTTGCATGATCCGATGTTGTGTATGGCATATCACGTAACGCGTATTCGAGTCAGCACAGTAGATTTAAATTTCCATGAAGGTCATATGTGGTTATGTAATATGCATACCAAAGACTGCTCACTTATCAGTCAAATACTTTGAAAAAGCCTTCATCAGATGTCACATAAGTATGTGGGATACCACAGTTTGAAACCCACTCGTTAAAGGAGTTTTTGCAATGAGGAATATACTGCAAAATTTCTTTCTCAATTACGGTGAAAAGCTGTGATAATTTGGGTGATGAACGGTTTCAGAAGCAGAGGGAGACAGAAGTCTGCCTCTTCGTTGTTCATAGTAATCGTGAGAGCAAGGCGGTTGAATGGCTGGGATGAGCGATCGTGTAGATTCATTTTTAGATTTGGATTTCTTGGTGGCAAGTATACTTAGACACAATCTCTTATATTTACAGGTTTACAAGATCATTAATATGACAGCAGGAGGCAACTATAGTTAATTTCAAAATAAGAGGAAGTGTAGCACCTGACTTCGAACAGCCGCACTCCCATCTTCATGTTAGTCCTCATTGTTCGATTGTGGGATTTCAGCTTCTTTTTGCGGATAACGTCAAGACGCCGTTGGTTGACTAATCTCGGCAGTAAAGAAGTCTTCAAGAGTTCTATTCTCTACTAATAGTTTGGTGATTATATCATCACCTCGCGAAGTAATTGTGACTGGTCAACGGTTGCGGTTGATGACATGAATTATCCCCAGTTGAACGATGTGACTAGAATTATGAATGTCTTTGTTACGGAGGAATGCACTGTGTTGGTTCCACTTACCGCCAGAAGTATTCCGTTGGAAACGGTAGCAAATCTTTTTCCATTGGTTTATGAATAGATACCTCGAGACACCAATTAGTTGATGGTCAAATGGATTTCGACTAATCCTTTCTACAGATGTTCTAATATTACTATCCCTTGGGGATATGAATGCGACAATGCCGTCATGAGACAGCAGATAATTTAATCCCCCGTCGGATGTGTTCAGTGCTAGTTCAAAGTTAGAAAGCCATCTGAAATCTTCTATCTAAGCTTAATACAAAATTAGATGTGGATAGTGGGCGTCCTTCTTGGGGAGAATTCACCAGCTTCAAAATAAAATTTACCAGATTTTCACAGTGAACCTACGCAATTGTCTGAATGGTGGCTGAAATTGACCTACATTTTTAGAGTATCATGAACATGAACCCTGTTTTAAGCACCTAACAGAAGTTTAACTAGAGGAGATCATGGCTTTCGGAATTCAGAAACGCCTATAAAAATGAGAAAGATGGTTAGCTAGGGCAGCCAAAATGGGGACACAAATTGCTTGTGAACACACTTGAGGATTGTGGAGTTTACTGTCTTACGCTACAGCAAGGTAGAAAGTGTTTCCGGTTCTTCCGAACAATCACAACGAACGCGTCTAACGGTTGGCTTTGTGTGATGTTTGACTTAAATACTCTGGTGTTTTTGATACTAGCAAAGAAGTTTATACCAGCATTTGTGTCCTTCCCTTGAAATTTGCTGGAATATGTAACAACTCTATACCCCGAAGAATCGAGGTAAAAAAAGGTACCTAACAAGAAGACGTATTAGCAACTCGGCAGAACAGATCGATGCCTACGACAAAGAATGCCTAGGTGGTTGATACGCGCCATGACGCAACGGACATTGACAACAGAACGACTGAGACGAAATCCGACCTCATCCATCACAAAGCACATAATGGAAACAGGTCACGTTGTTGACCCGGTCAACTCGTTTCAAGTTCTGTTACGTAATAAGAACCCCAAGTTGCTTGCTTTTTCCCAGGCGATGTTGATCAGTACTCACCGTCCGGCTTTGTGTGTGCATAAACTGTTGACTCACGCAGTTTGTCTGCCCTGGAACTGACGACAGTCTTTGTTCCATGTAAACCCAATGGTTGAATGTTTTTGATTGTGTTGCTAACCGCATGTCCTATATATTCTAATGTTTTAAGCGTGTAAAAGTCATTGTATTCAGGAGTTATTACACTACAAATTTATGTACAATATAGTCAACCTGCCTTGATGATCCACTCAGTTACGATCAAACAAACTTTTTATATCAACTGTCATTTCTTCACAACTATTTTTGTGGCTATACTGTGAGCTACATAGGGAGAGCAAAATAACGATTAATTGACGGTGTAAAGAAACATTCTCAATTGAGCAGAAACACAGCATCAGGCTTCTCTATGGAGGCCAAGAGACGGAACCTGACATCAATAACTGCACTGTACACAACCTGACTAGAAAATAAAGTCAAAGTTTCTGACACACTCAATGTACATTCATCTGTTTGCTTTCTCGTGAGAGACACGTCTGCTTTTCTCCATCTTTTCGCTGAACAATAAGTTGCACAACAATTGGAAAATCGCGTTGTAGGTGTTCGGATGAACTACGATTCATTACAGAATTCTACGCAGTGACCGTGCTAAGTTGTTATGTGTCCTGGAATCGGTCTGTTAAACTGTTTTCAAACTACAGGAGCTCTTAATTGTTCTTCTAGTTTAAATTGTTCAGGTTGTTATAAGCAGACAGAACCCATAAGGTGCAAACGCTTGTGTTTCTCTTCATTTTTCCACAAGCATATTGTTAAATCTCTGCATGACTTTCATTACACACAAGAGTATTTCATGATGTGTTTTTACAATTATATCATACATCATAAGCTACCTCTGAAAAGAAAGACAAATCGCCTATACCTTATAGCTTGTTCATATGGAAATCCAACAGCTATTGTTACACCGTAACTTTCCAGTTCTGTGTAATTATGTATACAATTAATCTGATTAATTTTCTTGGTAATGACTGGGCCATATCTACTTCTCATTAATACCTTGGTAGTTTCCATAACTTAGAAGAGACTCAGTTGCAGAAAATTCAAACTCCTAGACTACCATATCTACCAAACAACTGATCAAAAATATAATTTCAATGCTCATCGGCGGCGTTTGTGTAGTACAGGATGAGCCGATCGAGAAATTTTACCTGAGGAATCAGTCTGCCGGATTATTCTATGGTTCCCATGTGTTACAGCCGGTTTTGTGGGCAATTGAGTGCAAATTAGAAATTTCCTATCTTTTGACTTGGCTTTGCAGTTCACCTGGCAAGACACTTGCCATTACTGAGCGTACTGCTTCTATCGTTGGTTCAAATCCAGCCAAAGTTCAGATTTTCCACAATTGGGTCGCCTTTAAGCACACCTTTCTATTTTTCACTCTGTATTTTAGCAGTTTCTACGAAATATCTGAGCGGTTTCGACTTATATATACAACATGTACGACGTGGTATTATATTCCCATCGCTTATCCATTCATTATCAATTGACGTCCCCCCCCCCGTAACCAGACGTCTTTTCTCTTGTATGGTCATTGGTTTTAACATATTTGTCGTCTGATTGTGATGGATTTTAACGCCAGCGACACCTTGCAAACTATTTAACAATTCGTCCGCTGTTAGCTCACCTTCCTGTTGATCTTCACACACACACCCTGCTGGTTATTATATTAAGGGTCTTTTCTATTTTCGCAAATGAATTGTACAAGAACAGTGTATTAGGATGGACAGTAACAGATAAAAGTTATGGATTGTGTGCACCATAGCAACATTCCTCTTTCCACATGACTCCCACTCTGAAATTTCCGAGCGGCAAAATCGCCATCTGTTTGACGACTACTAACAAAGCAATGGCTTCTGTTACCGCAAATACCACCTTAAACCAGTCAACTCATCAGACCTGCCGTCGATGTTATGGAGAGTATGGCACGAGTTTGAATGCACACAAATATTTAGCAGCGCATGTCTGAAATCCGGCGAATCAGTTCACATGGTTGTACAATATTCCGAATTTCGATTATTTCGGTGCCACGCTGAATCCAACTTTCAGCATAGTTAACTAAAACACAAAGTTAAAAAAGAGTAGAAGAATACAGTCAACAAAGTTTGTCCATCCTTACTACCATCTGATTGTATTGGTAAACTTGACAAGAGCCCTATTTTGGCTGATTACGTGAATGATCTCTATCCTTTCGGGTCAATGATGAGGTGTTTATGTTCACCTCTCACCGGTCGCATCATTAGTTAGGCAGCGACAGGCTTTAAAGAACGGCTGCACTTGGTTTAGTGGAAGTCCCCGAACACAGATCAGGGAAGACAGCGTAGCCTAGTCACTATTTTGGCGGTAAAAACCAGGTATTTGTCACATCAAGGCGGTTCTGGTTCTTCCTAGAAGTGCGCAGGTATAATCTATAACTGATATAACACATCAGCTATTACTGATGAGTAGTCGGGGATTTGGTTTATTTTCAAGTTGACCATCACTCACATTTGATCACAGCGTTCGCATTCAGATAGACTTTCCAGCCAGCCTCTTTCGAAAAGAAGCACTAGACTCGAGTTTCGCTCTCATTAGAGCTCGTCAGTAGTGCATATCCTTGCCACGNGGTTGAGCGTTCAGATTTGATAATTCGGTCGTGCCTTATGTGAGGTGAATGGCGCAGTGGTTAGCACGGTTGCCTCATGATTGGAATGGCCAGAGTTGAAATCTCGGCTGTGGCAAGGATATGCACTAGTGATGAGCTCTAATGAGAGCGAAACTCGAGTCTAGTGCTTCTTTTCGAAAGAGGCTGGCTGGAAAGTCTACCTGAATGCGAACGCTGCGATCAAATGTGAGCGATGGTCAACTTGAGAATTCCTATCTCGACATAGTTTCACGAATGTGCTTCTTGAATATCTCACACACAGCGGATGAGGAACAGCGTAGATGTTGCTCAACTGACAGCTGTGGATTACATGACCCTTGTTAAATACTGCATGTTCATTCAGCTAACCCGTCAAGTATTAGAATTTTTTTGCAGATTGGAAAGTGGATGACATATTGACAAATCACAGCTGGACAGCTAGCCTCTGCTTGCCGACAGCTTTTTGAACAGAGCTCAGTTACTCACCCAAACATAGTCATTTTCTTCCGACCACCGGTCGCGATGGACAGCATTGTACTAGCTCCCAAGTGCCTTTAACTCACCGCATTCAGATCGAAAATGGTGCACCTAAACTGGGGATTAATCCATTAGATTAATTATAAGTAGCCTCCAGTGAACTACTTACAGAAGTTGGGATCGCGGAGTCTAATCGAGCCAACACAAAAATCCTTTGTCCCAAACGAAGAAATAGGTTGTACCTGTTTCACTTAATTGACGAAGTACTGGCTATCGAGCCTCGCCTGACGCTGCCAACTACAACTACCTCAAATACATCCTCTTAGTCTCCAATACCTGTGATCTGAGACACCAGCGACTAGCCGACTAGTCAAGAATCTGATTTGTTAGACACCTTGTAAGACCACGGCATACCGATTAAAACGACAGTAGATCTGCCCCAAAGATGTTCGAGAATGATTCACATTAACCATCGTTCGCCCCCTGTGAACATATTCAAATAGCGACCAACTTTTCTTCATCCTAAGACTGACTAAAAATTAGATCTACAAAAAGCAATATTCAATTACAAGGTGACCACAAGGATGACGACGCCACAATGTTACGAGAATCAAAGACAACCATCACTTGCGGAAAATCCAATTCCAACATATACGAATCCTTCACAAACAAGGGACTAATGATGTAACAGTAGACAAAATCGAGGGCAGATAAAGAAATGTCTTCACAGGAAATGAGCCAAAGTTTCTCGTATATACGGACTACAAGAGCAAGCTGCTTGATGGGTCCGAGGTCAATAACAGCTCTTCTCCACATTGCGTACCTTCATGTGGTCGTGAAGTTGTTAGTCTAATCCCCGAACTTAGGATCAACAATACGATTTGTTCAGCCGAAGGATCTACTTTCATACCCGGCTACCTTGCACCTACTAATGTGGATCAATTCCAAGCTGAATTACTGCCAGCCACTCGAAGACAAAATGAACCAATCTATAAATCGGTAAAAAGAGATACCAACGTTCTTGACGAAAGGCCATCTGAAATAAGTGGAACCCTCATAGTGCTTACTTTCTAAACAACGAAGTTCACCATTCCAGGCGCAATGTTCTGTTGGAGGTTACTCTTTTCGATAAATCCAGCTATTGCCTTGTCACAGATGCTACCTGGGGTGACGACAGAGCAGTCAGCCTTAGCAGAAAATCTAACGCTTGCGAACTCGCTTACCATCGAGATTAAGCCACCAACTATGTATCGGCATTGTCCACAAAAAGAGGCCTATAAATCTCAGTCTAACAGTCAGAACGAACACCCGGAAAGAAGTGCGGCTGCCCGCAGACAGGCTCTATGCTTTCTATTACTGTGACATTCATTTGGGCGGTTTGAGGATATCCCTGATCGCAGTTAGTTGGCCAATTTGCTATCACAGCGATGTTAGCAGGCGTAACGATTATTACGACCAAAACAGCAGACTTTGCATTGCGTGGGTTCCTAAACAACACACACGGTGGTGACAGTCAGGTTGTGGGGCATAAACAGGATCACTCCCCGCTCATGCCCTGGAACTGGCGTATTACCCTCCAAAATTCCGTCGCTCACATGCCCACTCAAATAGTGGAGGGAAAGTCAAATGTCAGTGTGGTATCAGTCATAATGGTTTGTCTAACTTATTTAAGTGACGCTCACCTACCCGCTCTAAGAGACGCAGACGACAACATTGTAGCTATATTAGTAATTCGTAGTTTGAGATGCAAGAAGCCTGACCACCATGTCCTCACGATCAGCTCATCTTTTGAACCATTAATCTGCAGATTCAAGAACGATGTGAGTGGTTATTCGTAACCCACACAGAATGAAATCCACTGGCCAACTGAAAAGGGATAAATGTGGTTCACAACTGGTCGTTCGGTGCACTTCTACTTCGCTCTGTTTCTGGAACCACTGCCTTCAAATTATCATAGTACCGCATCATATACAGCAAAATAACTTTGCAATACACTCATCGTCACATTACCTCCTCTGACAGATGAGTTTTGTAAGCTGTGACATATCAGACATTTATATGGCCCCTATTCAAGGCTTCACTAAACTGTTCTATTCATATATGTGTGAAGTGTGTTGTGCATGTGACACAATCACATAACTTTCAAGAGACTGTAGTTCTGCTACACTGTGAAGCAATAAAGGGTTGTGTAGATCATGTGAGTAGGAGCAGTACACAACACCGGTGAACTGTGAAAACCCCCACATCTGGGAGTTTAGTGCTTACATGTGAGTTGAGAACAAAGCGTTACTAACAAGCTGAATTAACATAATGAACAATAATGTTCAATCTGTTCAATAGAAACGTGTCATACACAAAGTCCAAACTGTTTGACCTCACTCCGACCAGATCAGATGTGGATATTTTGAAATCAAATGCTTGCCTGAAATAAATCGTTAGTCTTACTCTTCTTTGTCTCATTCTGATTGAAACCCCACAGTCACCACATTTTGTTTTGCTGTAAAAAAACCGTAGTCATATTTTATCAGTACCTTGAGGACTTAAGGTTGTTTGGTCTTTTATGGATGATTTCGGTACTGTAATTTTCACTTTCGTATGTTTGCGTGAATCTGATTTGATTGTGTGTTACCTCGAAATTATGCGACATGTATTAACTTGAGATCGGCAGCGTTTAATGCAACCCAAAAACCTTAAATGTACTATTACATTGCTTGTGGTTATCAGTAAACCCGAAGGTTAGTTTTTGTACCGTTACGTCGTTAGTGGCATCCATATATTCACCCTACAATTTCTTTCCAGTGTGATACGTCCTGGTGTAACTTCGAATCTATCCAGTGCTAGTTACACTGCAGAATCATCCTTTCTTGCCATAATCTTCAAACTCTCTGTTCATTGGCTTCATTGCTCGATATCTCTAACCACTTACAGGAGCATGGGAGAATATTTTTGCTTACCTTTTCTCCGTTTCACTCCCCACTTTCGGGTTCGCCGGACGTCAACCGTCGACGAAATTTGGCGTAAATAAAAATCAATTACTCCCAGTATAACAGTAGTGTAGTACGAGAGAATTTATTGTACTTCACGTTGAACGATCAGACTGTCGAGCCGGGGTTTCCCTTGTTATCTATTCATGGACTACCCTCATTTTCTACGACGTCATCTCGTGAGAGCATGACGCTTTGGTATGTGTGTATGAATGACTATGCGAGATTTTTAATTCGGGCTGGTTCAACTTTTGATAGATGGTTGCCCAACCGTTCACAGTGTACAACGTACCCCTTCCAAAAACAGCACAAAACCCAAATCTACAGTTATACCGTTGAAAATGGATGTACTGACACCGAATTTCATTAGTCATCTATTCCAGTGTCTAGTTTACAGTGTCCGGCTGTGATCCTCCTACGTTAGGCCATCCCTGCGTAGTCTTTCTGTTTAACATCAGTGATCTGGTGATTCATCATCCGAGAAGCCCGCATCACAATATTTCATCAAGACTAAGAGTAACAGACATTGACAACTGCGTTACCTGCAATTCTGCCAACAAGTGGATGCTACTTCAGTGACTCTAAGTAGCAAATGATGTCCACGAACCTGAATATTAGTCCAAAAGAGTACAGTAGGCTGATTTTACTTGGACAGGTATATCACGTGTTTGGTCTACGACAGACAAGTGTCTCAGGTCAAGAGTACTTCTGAATTTAGTCCTTGTTCGCTTTCTTCATAAATGTTTTGCACGTTTTTGTGTACACGCAGCTTAATGTGTGTGCTGTTGCAGACAATCGTATACGTGTATCTGTCGTACCCATTAAAGCCAGTCGTAATGCAGAAACCTATAACAGTCACGTCCAATTTATTTTAATCTTTCGGTAAATAACTTAAATAACTCCTAGAACTTAGTACTGGCTAGTACCGAGAGGTTTTCTCACCCACTGTGAGTTTATGCTCGTGAAATGCACTAGTTTATTTTATTCCTCGTGTGGTAATATTTTCTCAAAACACTGTTGCATCATATGTAGATTTACTTCGACCCAGCCACGGGTACAATGATCTACGTGATTCAGTGTTTCATTTGTAAACTCTGTAAATGTGTGCCATGTCCAACGGAAAGATTGGTTTTCATGCTACCTGGGTATGTCGGCCGAAAAGACATTGGATTTTAGAAGTTTTCGTATTTTCACGGCCCTATTCCACCGAATTCGAAATGGGATCGGGTGACTAAGGAGTATCACTTAAACAAAACCGTGGGCACAATAGTTAGTTGGAGCGAATGCAAACACAGGACAAAATGCGTTGCAAAGTCGACATTGAGACTATAAGAAAGTGAACAATCTTTTTTCGGAAAAACTGACTTTCTTAGTAGGTTCACAGTTTTCATCGTCATGATTGAGTGATGTGTACCATCATACTACGGTCAATGAAGAGTCTGAGCTTCCACATTTCCGTGTTGAAAACAGACAGACATTTTTGTCAGTGCGGCTTTTCGTTTGGTACGAAAATTTCACAACAAAATTCTCATTTTCGTCTACACTAAGTTGCATCATACAAGGTTACTTAATACTTTGAGCAATTTTATTCCAAATGCTTGGAAAATTTTGGTATTTCTAGTGTACTACTTTTCTAATCACATATTTTAGGTGCACACTGATATTGGTTGCTGACTTGTGTTCGTTCGATGGCAGTAAACCTCCCTAGGGCAGGCCGGACCTTAGTGATATTCTTAGAAACGTTTGTGTCACGTTACGAATATTAATACAGCAAATGGTAAAATGGTCGGCGGGAAAAGTAGCTGAGACGGAAGAAATGGAAACACAAACGTTAGTTGCCAAAACCGTACTCAATTTTGAAAATGCACCAAGGTGTGCTTACGGAAAATCGGATTGTACAGCTACGGCATGAGTTGCCTATCAACTCAGGTGCGGTGATTCAAACGGAGATGCCGTGTTCACGCCCACCCCGATGGCTTGTCACTCACCAAATGGTCAATGTGGTCATTGCCGGTAACGGTAGCCGAAAATTAAACAATCGCAACGTATTTATCTAGATGGCTTAGTGAAGACATTTTGTGTTCGACAAATGAGGATTCATTCCTATTAACTTGGAAATCTAGCCTGCTTGACATTAGCTGTTAAAAATGCTAGTTTTGCCCGACAGGATTTGGCAGCTCTGATCAGGAAAATATGTTTCCACTTCACGATGGTCACCCATCTAAATACGGTGCATCGTCTTGTAGATTGAGAGCATCGTGCTCTCATGTTTGTTACGGTATCTTTAAAGTTCTTACAAATGGTCTAATTGAACCTGATATTCCTCATTTTATATCTGTTCGTGAGCCATCTGTGTGCTCACCAAGACGTGATGGTGGATCATAGTTTGAAATTTTGATGGCTCTGTTTCCCATCTGTTTGTTCATTTGTCTTCTTAGAGATGCTACAGATAACTTGAAATACCATGACAAACTATCGTAAAGATTAATATCAGATAACTGTCTCTTACCCGAAACAAATCGACCTCCGACTTTACAGTAAATAGTTCCTTTGTTTTGCACGTTGATGATATTTTGTTCGTTCGCTCATTAATCCAAAAAATCCAACTGATCTTTCAAAGAATTCCGTAGGTCACATTGGGCATTTTATATTGTTGTATGTCTTGGATGCGTTTGTTCGAGTTTTATTAACCTAACAATGTGCACTTCAAAGCTATCTCATTCTGTCCCCCCTGATTGCTCACTTGAGACAGTTTAGACCTTCGTCATTAGTAAATCGGTGGTTTGTGTGCATGCCACCAGTTTTCATCCAGTCAAGGGACTAAATGCTTTTAGCTACCCAGTTCCTATTCTGTATAGCCCTATTTTAAATACAGTTCCACTTTTCGTCGGATTTGCTTCTAAGGACTGATTAACAGTTGTTCAATCTTATTGAAATCATGGTGCCAAGCAAAGTTTTCTCTAAATTCACTGGGAAAGCAAAAACCGGAATTCGACATAGATTATCTCTTGAATTCACTGTTCCGTTCAATCAAAAATCAGTCGCTAGAGAGAGTTTGTTTATTATCGCAAATAGGAAAGTAAGGTAAGATAAAAAAATTAAATTTTCTGATTTTTTTAAAGTGTGTGTTATCAGTTTGATGCAATGGTGGGTCAAAAATGTGGCGATATTTTAGTTCAGAATAGTGGTGATTCAGTTTTGTCACTTAACAAAATTTTCATTCAGTACGCTTCAGGATACTCCAAAACATCGACAACCAGTTAGACTAAAATTGTATTAATTCACATATAAAATTTAGGTTTAACTTCAAAGTGTTATAGTGCAACCTTTGAAGTGCCAGGTGGCTTGTATTTTGCGCGAGTTTTAATAAGAGATATGAATTATTGCATCACGATATTATCGCGAGCTCTTGCGGACCCTGTCGTATTGTATAGTTGCAAATTTTCTGTAATGTAAATATCAAACACTTCATTTTAGCTCAGCTAACCTATCAGTTCACCAGTTGGCAGATTTGTTTGCAAATTTCACTTCCTTTCACAGCAGCGTCTGAATACAGTTAATGAACGTTTGCAAAAAACAGTCGAGCAACTATCCGCTCTCAAGGCTCGTGAGGTTGATCTTCAAAACCGTTTGATTGCCAGCAATCAAACAAACGCAAAACAAAGGCAAGCATACACGATCCTGTGGACAATGTTCCAACGGCTCGCTCGATACGTGTCCACTTTCCAAAGAGATCCAGCCCGAATGACTGGACTGGATGTCCACCTACAAAGTGAATATGATTGTGAACTCAGTGCAACTTAGTTATGATAACAGGTCATCGATTATGTCAATAAAGATGGGGCTCATTCGGCTCATTTTCCTGAATTTGTTGAGTTCGTTAAAATGTGCACCTCGCTCAACAAGTCCAGCATACCATACAGTTTTAAGTTACCATTAACTTTTCCCACTTTACATCACGCTACATCTTTTGCTGACATGCGAGACTCATTGTGTTCAACTGTGCCCTTTTCAAATTCTTGCGCAATTTGAAATCACTACCTAAAGATTGATGATGCAGCGATGGACGCCGCGCTGCGATCAGCGCTGGCCGACGTTATTTTGAGACTGGTTGAACGACTAGCTTTGAATATCACCAACTCAGTCATCATTCGTAAATGTTCTGTTGGAAGTATTTCCCTCTCAAAGGATTATACTAAGTTTCTACTGTATTTTCTAGTCGGTGTTCGTCTTAGTCCTCCTCTATCGTACGAAGTAAATGGAAACAACGGTGTTTAATCTGTGGCATTTCCACCATCAAATGCCCTGATAGCATACTCCAGCGAATGATTCGTTGCAAGCCTAACCGGAGTGGACGCTATCTACGTTTCCACCAGTCTCATTTGATCGTGACGCCGTCAAAAGACTTTTTACAAGAGACTGGATTTGAAACTTTCCGAGCTGCACAGAAAGTGCCCAAAATTGAAAAGCACTCTACCAGTACAGCTGCGAAGCCCTACCGTGAGGTGAAAAATTCCACATTAGGACTCAGTCACCCAACCAACTCACTGTGTCATGAAGAATCCGCCAAATTGTTAGGGGGTTGATGTAGAAATTCACTAAGGCCAATGTTTAATGTTGAGTTTATCATTTTGGTTTAGACTTTTGACAGCAACATCTCCTCTAGATTATAAACTCTGTTCAACGGCACACCAGCAAAACGCCTTTTACTAGGCTAAGAGAGTCCGCCGAGAACTTACGGTAAAATATGAATGAACGTTTATAAAGGGAAATTTGACGGTATATGGACATCCTTAGAAATTAAACCATTTCCATAATGGGCAAGAAGACAGGTATATCATTTATTCATTTGTCGATAAGAATGAGTTTTCACTAGGTTTGCCGTGCACAGGATAATTGTGATAGCAAACTAAACCCAGAATTGTGTCGCAGCTACCCAGCTAATACAATACACTTAACCCCTCATAACTGGTACTTATATTAGTTTCCCCTTTCTGGTACTCGTCTTATTTATCAATTCGGTTGCAGCAGACCGTATCAACCCTTATCAAAATGAATACGTGAACATATCCCTAATGGACTGGATCTGACGTTGACGTAAAACAACTCACTTGCGGCACCATTAAAATGGATATGATTTTCTTCGTCTGATAAAGATTTGCTAGCAGAGGTCATTTATTGATCCGAACTAATTATTCGAAGCATTGTTATACAACAGTGACTCCAGCCTACTGTCATTTCGTAAGACAACGCTATTCAAAAACTAACATCCTATGTTTTCAAACATCGAACCCCTTTGGACAGTTTGAACAGAATGGTCAGAAGACCCAAATTAAATTACAAATTCATTTCACGCACTCTTCAGCTAGGAGAACGTGACTAACATGAAAACGCAAAACGACAGTTAAACAGCAACTAAAACTAGAGATTAGGCTGGATCGTGAGCGATGCTCATAGCCAAATCCACGACCAGCAAACATTGACAATAGGTTGCTTGTTAGCACAGTGGTCTGGCTGCCGACGGTTGATCAAATGATTCTAATGTACTTAATAAGTTGTGAATTGTGAACACTCACCAGGATAGCAAACGAGGATGCAAAGTGGACATCGTGACCTGTGGTCGACAATTGCCTTGCAACAGATGAAACGATTTTTTTCCTTTGCTGGGTTTTATTCACTAGCCAGTGAGTTGGGGCATCTTGTAGTCACTTTGAAATGCTCCACTTGACCCTGGGCTCAAGCTATCATTCTGTTCCACCAACGTAAGTGTTTCCGCAGTTGTGGGAAAATGGATGGATGCAACAACTAGTAGGAAGAGATTTCGCTTTTGATCCAGATTAGAAGCAACTCTGTCGTTTTTCGACAGTAAGATCTATTTTACTGTATTACGCACTCGTTTCAACGTGACAATGGCCATTAAACTTTTACAGTTGAAAAGGAGTTTGAAAGGGTATTTACTGCAGTCCTGGATGAAGCGTTTGGGGAAAATGTTAGCATCGCGCGTTTTATACAACACTGCTCTCTCATCCTGTAGACTATCATCGGATCTTATGCCTGGTGCTGAGTAAAACAACGTACGTGCTAATGACTTTTCATCTGTAGCAAGTGTGAAACTCAAATAATTCATGTGTTAGTTTGTCCATGCTGGTTTGCGGCACACCAGAAGTTCTGTTGTTCCATTTGACTGACGTCTAATCCAGGTGTCTAAAAAACGCAAACTGTTCTGTCTTTCGTACTCAGACGTTACTGAGAGACATAGGTGGACATAATTAAATGCTTGAAATGATTATCCAGGACGTTTCTCACTGCACTGAACTAAGAACTGATCATCGACTCCACCTCCTTCAGGGATGGTAAGATCGCTTGCTTAATTTTAGTTATCAACACCTCAATTGAAACAAAGACGAGGGGACTTCTGGTTGATAGAACATCTACTTGCTGATGGTTGCTACACAAAATAAAATCTCATTTTACTTACGGAGTGAAAGTAAACGTTTATGTTTGAAAAGGAAATTGTAAAGGTTGATGACCAATTTGTCTGTTTTAGAATTATGCGTAGCCAACGAGGTCATAAAAATGGAATGTAACCTCTTACGTCCAAGATGGTGGTAGTAGTTGTTCAGCTGGGACACAACCGATGAGGCAGAGCTATCGTTTTGATGATTATGGAAGCCTTTGACAGCCGTGCTGCTCTGCTGCTAAGAAACTCATCCAGTGAGAGTGAAATGCACTGTCCGTCCTCAGTTACTCAGCCTTCGATGATTATGTTAGATTGTTCGGATCTGGTTACAACAACAGATCAGCAAAAGTAAGTTTAGAAGGAAGGTATTTAGCAACCACAGTCAAGCAGGTATTTTTGCTCAGTTCCTAATCTCACAGAGATATAATTAATCGTAGTAACACTGTGCCGATAAGTCCCAGCTCTCGCCACTCAGTCCCAAACATCCCTCGTCCTGTGCTTCGACCTAGAACTCAAATTAATATAGGTGCCTTCAACGTTCGTACTCTGAAACAGATAGGTCAACAGGCTGCTCTCGCGCGAACGTTGGACTCGCTACATATTGATGTTTGCTGTATCTCAGAGACTAGAATCCACGACAGTAGTCACCGTATGGAATTAACAGCACCTACACTTTCTACCCGATACTGGTTATACACCTCAGGTGACTCTCCGGCCGCCGTCACCGGTCAAGCGGGAGTAGGTATAGTCCTCAGCCCGACGGCCGCATCCGCATTGATAGACTGGATCCTTGTTAATAGTGGACTTTGTGCCGTCCG
>QNGE01005732.1:0-25907 GCA_008508345.1 Paragonimus westermani
TACCTGTATCCATACCATTTCTAGTTCTTCCGCTTAGTCTTTTTTAATATTTGTTGACCTTCTTAATAACGTTTCCTTCTAGGATATTCCACGTTACTGTTGAAGTGAGCGGCGGCCCGAGCCACAGTACCATATGGTCAGGCTCATGGCTGTTATGATAAAGATGATGAGCTCAATCTAATTCAATTAGTTCAGCTTTGTGTACCAGAAACTCCAGGTAAATTTTCAGTATTCACCTTGCATGTTGCGGAGTATTTGCGCCTAAGTTAGTACCAATCTACTTGAAAGACATTTAATTTTTGTTTGACCAACTGAGTGAGGTTTACAACACTCCTAAATATGGCTCCCTGAGGTGTCTGAAACGTATAATAATCTACTTTTCATTTATCTGAGATTTTGCTGTAACACAAAGCCGATGAGGACAATTTTGAGTGCAACCCTTATCGAGTAGGAGTATGTTTGCAGTTCTTTTTTGTTCTGGGCGGTTACTCTTCTGGGTACACGTTCGGCTCGACTTGATGAAAAAATATTTTACAGTGAGTGTGCAATCCTCCATGAGCCCATATACTGAACATTCTGTAAGCAGTTGAAAGCGTGTCAATCACTCAATTGGCTAGGACATTAAGTAGACTGCGCCCTGTTAATAGTTTTCGACTTGATCAAAATGTGGTGAATCCTGCAAAATTAATGTAGTACAATAGGTTGATTCTTGTGTTACCGTTTTTGTGTTGTTCTGACAGTAGCATAGTTTGTTGACCTGTTCATCTACGTAAAGAGAGTGTTATCAGTTGTTAGAAAAGAGTTAGTTAGTGGAGGTTGTATGTTAACGTTGAACAGCCAATTTCACTAGAACAACGTATTGTTACAACCAGCGATTATGCACCCGAACAGACATTAAGGAGCGAATACGTCTACTCGCTTTCAGGAGTGCCAAGGGTTTCGCATTACTACATTATCAGTATACTACCGTAGGAAAGACTCTGGAACCCTACTCAAAATCGGCAAGAATACGATGAAAACATGATGGGGGGGAAGTAGACCGCCGTGCACCAGACGTACTTTGATGAAATGGAGTTCGTTTTCCATCAAGTATGGTGTTATATTTTGTTTTTTAAATCATCGAGGTTGTTTTTACCACTAAACTGTTGCCTTTTGTGGTCATCACGAAATGTCCAAAACATTTCGATTATTAATATTAGTAACGTCACTAAACTCTAGAACTCAGCTACGTGAGCGTTATTTTCCATAGCCGAATAGGTGACCGTCTTTCTTCTGTCGGTGGTATAGCCAAACTACCTGTAAGGTGTTTAATTATCTCATGGGATCCTCTTGCTTCCATGCTCTACGTTGCCGTCAGTTCGGCTGCTATTTTCCTTAGACCGATTGACGGATATTACCGGTTCAGTTGTTCCAGCTGATTCTCAAAACTAGTTAGTGTCAACGGTTTGTCACTATTCTTAGAGTTGTTCCGTGGCTTGCCTGGTTGGTCTTTCGATACTCCTTCAAGTATCTTGGCACTGACTGCTTTTACTCTTGTGGTCGACGTACACGTGTGCACTAATTATTTTTATCAACCTCTTGTACACAATCCTACGCACACAGTGACTGTTTTAACGTTCCAGCAAATTTGCATTCGGAGGTTAACCCTTTTTATGTCAACTTACCTATAGGCTCATTCACTCGGTTGATTGTCTCATAGCGCCAAGCACTGTAGTTCACCCATAACTCATAATCAGTTGGTTACGGTAGCTTGTGGTAGCTTACAGTTGTGGTGTATTTTAATTGGCATACAACCTCAAATTGGTGCACAATTTCTACCGCATGCCTCAGCTCAGAGAAGTATACAAGCTGTATACGCATGCCTTTTTGTGCCAGGAAAAAGATTCGTATGATAGGTAATATGTTCTCACGTAGATATGACTGAACATTCAGCTGTTGTGCGTGAGTGAGTGTGTGTTCCAACGTATGTTGTCAGTGACACCGTTATGTGCAATACACCCTGATGTACTGTCTTCCATATATATAAAACATTCATTCAGGTGCGGCTCGTGTAGTTTATGTGTGCATGAACAGCTGATGTCACTTCAATTTCTGAGTGTTGTCGACACTCATCCACCCACTCTCTCGCGAGTTACGCGTGCCCAATTAGCCATGCTCGTGTCAATCAATTTTTTTTTACTGACGGTAACTCCGTTATTCATAAAAACGGACTCTTGCAGTGCGTTTAAAGTTTTCTGTAACCCCATCTGAATCGGCGTTTTTTGCTGCGTGTATATTTTTCCGTTGTACCTTCATGCACTACAAGCCGTGACTGTGTTTGGCGTGTTTCTCGCTCTCCAGTTAATTGGATATCGTTCTTCACTGTTCTTTTGATTGTTAAACATTCTCTTCTAGTATATTCCCCATCACGGTCGTGGTAAACGGTTGCTCGAAACATTCGGTCGGGCTGACTGCCATTTATTAGCCAATGAATGTGCACTGGGCAAAAATCCTGACGTTCTTTAGTGCTTGCTGTAAAGAAGTATGTCCTAAATTCAGGGTTGACCTGCCTATGAATCTGTTTTCACGATCCATCCACATGTTTTCGTATGGGGCCTAACGAAAAACAGTCCGTATTGCCTGCCCTTTACCAGTTAGCAAATCGATATGAAGACGGATACCGCAAAGCGTCAAAATCTTTATTGTTGTCAGTCACTTTGTATACAACTGATGCGTTGCAACGTAGCATTGAGTCAAGTCACCAATACGCCCCATGTGCCTCGTGAGGTGAACTTTCGGCCTTTCACGTATTCTGCTGCCCGATAGCGTTGCTTTCGGTGATGTCTAAAGTGGAGGTGAGTCTACTAAGTGACTCCCTCCGGGCCTAGGTAGTAGACCTCGAACTCGTCACCAAGGAGTTGCATAGATTCCATAAGGGGTGCTCGTGCGTCAGGAAATTGCTGATTATTCTTGACCTTTGAACGAAGGCAGCTGATGAAGGACTGGCCATTGCTGAAGTTTAAGTCGATCATCCCATCTCACCCCATCATTGTGGCCTCGGTGAGTGCATATTCACGTTGGTTGACCATGGATTTAGCGTCAAGGTGAGTAGGTTGTTATCGGAGTGGGTCCCCATTAACAGCAGCGTTCTGCGGGGACCTCTCTTGAATTGCCCAGCATAGTCAAATCACCGATTCTGCTCTGATGCTGCTGCTGCTGGCACGAAGCTCTTTCGAGTTCTGGAATGCCTGGGAAGTGTGACAACCTGACAGAACGATTTGAGCTTTCCAAACCGGTGGTTTATAGAGAGTAACTTACTGTTTAGTGTCAACGAACGCAAGGTCATGTACATTTTTAATGCAAGTTATGCCGACTGTTACCTTATTAATACAAAGTTACTTTTATCAGTACGCGAACAAAACTTAAGAATCCTGGTGACAGACAATATGAATGTGGCTATGAATGGCGCAGCCATGAATAAGAAGGTACGGATGAATTTGAATCTCGTAGTAGGAATTTGTGGTACCTTTCGCGGTGAAGTCTTTCCCACTGTGTTCGCCTCCATGATCTACCTAAATCCGAAAAAGAACATATAGGCGTGTCGTCCTAATCTGAGACTGTTCAAAGACAGATCGCTAGAATTATGGGCTCGGAAAAACCTCATACTCAGTGAGATCAGTGGAATCTGTTCACTCCCGAACGATTTGCAGACACCTCAAGAGGGACCTAATTTCTACCTTTGAAACACTCCACGACCCCGATCATCCATTGACACGTCAATTAAACAAGAGTGAACGTCTAAAAGGTCATCCGCTAAAGTTGGGTTATGAAGCAGGCAGGTTACTTTGTAGACAGAACTGCTTCACCATTGAGGACTGTTCATATCGGAGCACACTGCCCAATTCTGTGATTACAGTTGGATCAGTTAAGAGCTTTAAAATTTTCCTCTATCGGACATGTGTAAAAGACAACCTATACCCCAAGTTTCCTAACCGCCATTCTAGTCCACTCCCGCGGGTCATCAAGTACGTACATCTGACGAAACGTTTCATTGTGTTTCACTGTTCGTTGATGATGTAACTGCACATCAACAGCTGCATTAAAAGCTCCTTTTATTTACTTCTGCTCACTTTTTCTTCAAACCTGTAAACTACTCAACACAAAGGCGAGGACGTGCGTGCATAAAAATTCCTCCCTCCTGTAGCAACCTACGAGCGTGTGTACAGAGAACGAGAATCCCTTTCTGTGAGTAGACTCAACGTTCTCAAATTAATCGTCAATAGACTAGGCATATTGAACAACTCAGCAAGCAGTTCAATCAGTTCGACAAGTTATGTCATATATAATCTTAACTGTTTTCTACACGTTGCCAAGAGTGGCACGCGTTTACCACCTCCTGTGATCATTTCGTGCTCTCTCTCTGTATATATATATATATATACCGTCAAACGTTTTTTTTATGGGGATCGCCTCTGCAGCATGGCAGATGCCTGAAGTTTATTGCAGAAGTATAAGATACCTCGACATTAAACCTTAGAACACAATTGGTAAATAGTACGTTTAGTGAGGGAGCACACGTGTATTGTTAAACCGATCGAATGGAACCTTTTTTGAAGACTTTAATGTGAATGCGAAGGATGCGATCAAATGTGAGTGGTGTTCAACTTGAAAATAAACTCAATCCCCGACTACTCATCAGTAATCCAAAATATCGCCTTACAGGTTTAATGAGANGGCTGGCTGCAATATCTATCTGAATGCGAACGCTGCGATCAACTGTGAGTGAAGAAGATTTTAATCGCCGATCATAAGAAGCCAGCTTTCTGTCTTCTGTGAATTGTACAGCAGCATGAAACAACGTCATTCTTACTCAAGTTGAACCTTAGATACTTAACAGGATGTACATTCGCCGGGAAATTCTTCAGTTTGGTTACCTTCCATAAACATAGACGGCATATCGACACCTTTTGATGCCTGATGAAACAGACCGCGGGGCTCTAAATCGGCTTAGCAGTTGATACAAACCTTGTGATAGGGCATGCGAATGTGTTGGATCTGTGCGTTTATTGCATTATACCGAAACCTCTACATACTTGATTTAAAAAGTACGGTCATGAACTTGCACCTATGCCATATAAAGTGACAGTAAGCATGAGGAAAACATAGCACCCTAGAGGGTAACAAGGCCACTGGTGAATGATGTTAAGTTTATCCACTCATCTAAGTAAACTAGTCATGGTTGATGAAAGGATCCGTAATTGAAAATTTAATCCCGATCTGCTTGGGAGTTTTAGGTGGCGCTTCTCCACCAATGCTCCTGAATACATTGCTGTAGTCCAAAAAACATAAACGGTTCTGGATTTCCCATCAGATGATGGCAAAATGGAATAGACTAGGCGATTGAAGGGCATCAAGGATTGAACCTCGGCGCCGATGGGCAAATTAGGTGGAGTTCACGAATCGCCGATTCTGGCTATGGTTGGCTTTTCAGAAGTTTTCAACGATGAATGCGTGTATAGAATTGGGTCGAGTTTGACCATTTTTGTTCACGAAACGTTTTTCATGAACCTCACAGATTGGGTTATCTAAGGTAAGGTGTGCGAAGGAAAACATGCTAAATCTCACGTTTTACCTGATGTGTGTACACTACCGCATTATCTCCTGATAAACCGACAGTCATGTATGTTTGTAGCCCGGTGAATGATTACAGAAGGCTGCTGTATTGCTGGTAGCTGCCGAATTTCGAGTTTTTTCCGAGGCTTTCATACCTGGGGTACATCCCAACTTGAGTGTTTGTCACTGGCCCACTAGTTGAAACAGATTTTACCCCCTCAGAAATCGTTGTACCACACTATTCATTCAGACAACAGTCATAATTACTCGAGCCTAAGGCTTCAGCTATCCTTTACTCGACTGATAACCATGTTGGACAAATAAGGACTTAGAACAATCTGCCTTGGAGGCAGCTGTTAGAAACAGTACTAATGGCTTGGATTCCGCTGTGAACGCGATCGCTTGAAATGTGACGATTGGCAGTGGACCGTCTTCACTCTTGTCGTCTGCCGTGTGTCTTCTGAAGATCACCGTATGTCATGGTATAATTGGAAGGCTCTCCGCCTCGCTTAGTCTATCTTCAACCTTACCTCCCCAAAGACGTCAACGTTTTTGCCGGTCGTTTCGTTTTTTTCAAAGAAATTGTATTTTCAGTTGGCTCAAGTTCTTTATTTGATTTTTCATTTGACATGCAACGTCGAAGCATCTTCTCATCATTTAAGGAATTCCGTTAATTCACTGAAGTCTCAACCATTCGATAGACTTGTTCGTAAATGCAATAGCAGTTACATGTTTTGCCACTCCGTGTTCATAGTGTTGCACATCTTACCATCTTATGTTTATATTGTCTGATCGATTTTGTGTCCATTGATCGCTCAGTGATTTACGCACATACTTTTTAGACCCTCTTGTATATTACCCACCGTTCAAATGATGCGGTGGTCGTTTTTTGGTTTTGGTGCAGCTCGAGCTAACGCTTCAATTGATTTATGTCATCCATTCTCAGAACGCGTGATTGTGATCTAGGGTTGGATTTATTATAGGCCACCATGACAATCTGCATAGGTCCGGATTGACCGTCCAGTTGTGTGGGAGGATTCCACCTTATGCTTACTTTTGGGAATGTCTTATGGCTGTTTACGTCTGACAGGTGTTCTAAGTGATAGAAATCTTACTCGTTGGCTGTTCGTGGTGATGATGACGGTGTTATTGGGCATTTGAAGGGCTAAAGTCTGATCTCTGTAGCTATAGTTACACCCGCCAAATCGTGTTCATGTAGGAGACCGCTGATTGAAAACCCACAATGGGGTGGCGCATAGATCATCGTATTGATCAGTAGCTGGATCTGGCGCAAAAGATGGATGTATCATATTGAATGAAAGAACAACCGCTAGACATCGGGTCTCAATAGATGCAGGGAATGAGCTACAGATAGACTCGTGTATCTCGAGTGTCTTTCTATGCTCGCCCTCATAATAAGAAACTTCTATGCAGCCTGCCTGTCACTGCTTCCACATTGTGAAAGGTTGTGTGTACTGCAAACTGATTTACGAACTCTCTTTCCGAGGGTACAACAGTAAACATGGCTCATCGGTTATTAGTATGTTACGGATTTTGTTTCGTTCTGCTGCCTTGTGGATCAAATTTCCAATTCGAAGGCTTCGATCACGAGCCCTCAAATCAGCCTGATTTAACAACCCGTACAACCGGAGAGATCTGCGTTCACACAACCCGTGAACTTTTCAACATCGGGTACTGAACAATTGTTACAAGGTTCAATGACATTTAACTTTGTCCTTTTTCCACTGAAACAGCTGTGCTTGATATATATGTGGATTTGGCGCATATCCTGCGAGTACTCAATAACACATACCCTTGTTGTTCTAGACGTAGAGCAAACGGTAAATGTCAATTTCTGCTGTGTGTTCTTGTCGCTTCTTTACTCCATGTCCTTCTTTTTGTGTCACCTTCCAGTGACTTTTCTGCATACTTTTTGTCCTTTCTTTCGTACCGAACTATTTCTCTTCCTCCTGTGCAGACATGAACGATAACCCGTTAAGCGCCGAAGTAAGCCAGCTGTACGGGGACGGTTCTGACGCGAGAATCAAAGGCATGATTCGCTACTACCTGGATTACTTTTGGGCTTGCAGTAGGTCAAAAGTCACTTACATCTTATTGTAAATGTTGGTATATGTATATACATATATATATATATATATCTGCGGTTTGCATGTTTCCAAAATCAAGTTACAAAGTTGGATTTACAGGTTGTGTTATCCCACGATAGATCAGGCCACATGTGGAATGTGGGGCTGACCTCTGTCTGGAGCATTCCCGGTAGCTGTAGTGCAAACTCATGACCGTGAGTGTTTGCTAGTCAGAGTCTCGGATGCCCATTTGCCTCATGCTTTCAATTGAGCTGGCAATCCTGTGCTTGAAACTGATTGCTGCTTTTCTGAACATCAAATAGATTCCTCCGGCATTTTGTTTTAGACGGTTGATCTCAGTCTTGTTAGTGTATTGTAAGTTGTTAGTTAGTACGGACGCTTCATCATTCGTTTACGTTGCAGCCAAACCTTCTGTGATTTTTGGCTTGTTGGTAAAACCAAACTTTTGTGCGGCAAATGCTCTCCCACTCACCATGAATACAGTTATTATTTGTAGTACTGACGCGTCGTATTAGAGGGCTGCCGGTTGATTATATGACCAGTTGGGTTAGTCAATTAAAGTTGCACTCGTTGAATTGACTGTTGACCAGGTTGAGTACGTCCCAAATACATGCTTTTCGATAGTACTTGGGCGACAATTGAACCGGAAGGTCTTCGTTCAGTTTTATTTTTTCGGGTCACTTGAGCGGTTTGGTTTTACATATGGTCCGATTTCAGACATTGTCTTTGTCCATGTATGAGACACACGCTCCAAAGTCACTTAGACCGGTTCACACACTGCTTTCGAGTGGAGTTGAATTTCTTGAGTTTGTCCGATTTGATGTCATGTTCCCCTGCCTATGTGTACATGATCGCCGGCAATGTAATTTACGCTCATACATTCAGGTTCTTTAAGCGCTTTTAATTGTACTCAACTGACTGTCACCGGATCAGATTTCACATTTTAAAACAAATTTGTCCTACCCGCTCGTTCTTCTTGATGATGGGGATTGCGTAGTGGCGAATTCTCCACCATTTTTTCTGACTGAATATTCCTATATGAAGACTACAAGTCAGTGGTAGATTAGAATAGTTGAACTGCGGTCCACTGGTATTTTTGTCTGTACGATAACATCCTTCTGTTTGTCTTTCTGGCTAAAACAATTTGCATTCGCTGGTTGTTTGTTAATAGATGAATAGTTTATTGCATGTTCCTGGTCTTGTTCAACACTGTAGGTAAATACGCTGTCTTAATTTCGTTCTACTTTCAAATCCCGGTAGTATTGTTTATCCTATGATTATCCCATGCATTCTTCAACTGACTACGTTGACCACTAACTGTTTGATTCATGATGTGGTTGTGTGCAGTGATTTTTATTTGATAGGAAAATACGGTCAATCACATGGGGACCGAAGTGGCTGTTTCAAAGCATGCACAGTGCGTCTTCGTCTGTTTACTACATATATTGATTTGCAAACTACCTTTCAGTATACAATTCTTTTATCACAGCTGCAATGGCACCCTGTCAACCATCAAAGTCTCATGTAGATTGCTTGAATGATCCGTTAAAAATCACGCTCATGCTTAGCTCCAACCTGCGAATGGGCTGTTATTTACTTCGTCACCGTTGTTGTTAGTGCGAAATCGTTTAGTGTTCCGGTCACGTTGTCCATCGATCGGCCAGCACAATTACATACTTACGCTGCCGA
The DNA here is from genome assembly GCA_008508345.1 of Paragonimus westermani. Taxonomy (NCBI): domain Eukaryota; kingdom Metazoa; phylum Platyhelminthes; class Trematoda; order Plagiorchiida; family Troglotrematidae; genus Paragonimus; species Paragonimus westermani. The sequence goes on from QNGE01005732.1 coordinate 9,390, forward strand.
TGAGTCTGAACACACACCTACATTTGGTCACTCTATTGTTCTTGTTCATGGCTGCTCTGAAAGTTCGTACCGTTGGAACGTGACTGAAGTTTCAATTGACGAGCACATATTTTGTTGCCATGTTTTTTTACTGTTCGTGTTTGTTAAACGCTTTGTATTCGTACACGTCTGCTGTGATCGTGAGCTTTATTCAATGCGTGGTGAGCTGATCGATACGTTCTCAAGTGTCCTGGCTGTTTACGTTGTGTTTATTCGTTTCCACTTTTTAAGTAACCACAGTACACACAAATTGGAATACGCAGACGAAGAGCCAGTTGCCTGAGAACAGTTGGCATGAGTAGGACAGTTCCCTAATACACTGTATATTGCTTTATGGCATCTCTTACTTGTTATTCTTATTGAGCAGTTACTTTGCCATCCTACCACACACAGCTTCTAGTTGCGTTTCAGCCAACCAGTTAGTTACCTCGGAATTTTGTTTAAATGTTTACATATCAAAGTTCGGCTCATGTGCATTTCAATCCGGATTCAATTTTAGCTGGATGCGGGTTTTAGTTTGATTTTCGTTGAACACTTCAGGAAAAACTCCTGTTGACTTACTGCTGTCCTTGGACGATTAAGCAAGTGGCGGTCAGCTAATTTTGTGACTGAATCTGTGCTCATTGGAACACTCCGGTGTGCTTGCACAACATTCCTGTGTATATCGTTACATGCATACCGAGGGAATGCACAATGGGACGTTTGAGCAATCGAAAAGAAGGTTTTAGTTAATTCACTGCACGTTGTCAATGCCCTCACAGCATTCATTCAAACTGCCTGACCTGCTTCAGAAACGAGTAGTTAAAGCAGCAGAAGTTTAGTTCATTGCTCAGATTTTGGTATCGTTATAATCGAACGATCAGACAGGTATCTGAAATTTGACACAGCTACCCAAATTGAACAGAAGAGTGGAAATTATCGTCGTCCATTAGTAGACAGAATTCACTGTCATTTTCTTCACATTTACTCGAGGTTCACTAGTTTATCTGCTTACGGATGCGGGTATATACCCACATATATGTACGCGAAAGTTGCGTAACCAGTTCGAGCGCTAGATGCTGGTGTGTGCAAACTATTTGTAGAATACATTGTTTCCTGGATAGCACTTGGGGACCAATGTCACTACATTCCATCTGCCAAAAAGTGTGTGATTTCCTTCACGCTTTTTTACAACATCGGACGATTGTTGTTGCTGTTCTGATTGCGGAGTGAAGTGCATTTTTTGATAAATGCGATAGCGTCACTTGTATCTGTCGAGATGCTCGAGCTCCGACTTTTGGTTGAGCGTACTGGGTTCTCAATTGTTTAGCCTTTCTTAGATGAAACGGAGACAGTCACTCGTGATCGTTTGTACAGTTTCTGTGGCTGTCATCGCTTCCTCTATATCTGGACATTCGTTTCCATAACTCCATTCTGTGGCGTAAGTCCGGTCATATCGACCTTGAGTAGAGTAATGCCCGCAGTATCTGCTGACAACGTTGTGTCGCTGCTGCAGTCACCGTGTATCTGCCGCATGGAAATTTCACGACGGTAGACGGTGATGGTTGGCTGCACTAAACCGACAGATAATGGATAACATTGTAACGCGGAGCATAATGAGGAAACTGAGGATGAATGTTGAAAGTTATATTAGATTAGAGAACTGTATACTTGCCAAGAATTTATTGTAGCCCGTTGAGACTGACGTCACATCAGTTGATTAAAGATTTAAACGGCTTTACTGAATCCAGCCTTGGCACAAAGCATTCATCTTCTTACTCCACGTCATACACAGGCTACTGCTTTCAACTTTACTCAGGTAATATGAGCTGTGCATAGAGCTATCCAAACGTCTAAATGAGAACATCATATCTAGACCGTATCTATCCTACCGTAAAATGTATTGGACAGAATCGCACTTGTGTGGTGAACTGAAGCTAATGAAAGACGAATGTATGCAATCAACAAGCAAGAACTGTACAGCTGCAGGTCAGACTGAAGCGATAGACTGTATGTCACTGTTGTCCTTGCTGAACGTTATAATTTCCTGGATGCCGTTAGCTCTTCGGAAGGGAATGCGAAAAAATACTTGCACATCTACTTCTAAGTTTCCTATTGTTCCTTAATTCTTAAAACGCAAATGTTGATATTTATAGAATCAATCACTTTGTGTACACCCTCAACGGTTACCCATAAATCTCTGTGAGCTACAGATTTATGTCTAGGTGCACTATAAACTTGGTGAATATTGTGCATGCTGAGAAAATTTTAGGTACCTGCTATGTACTTTTCATGTAATGATTTGCGGCGAATAACTCGTCACATGGGTTTCAGTTTCGATTATGTAAGTTCACTTCCAATACCTACCCTGCAAAGATTGTAATCAACCGCTGACATTTTTGATAGGATTCATATCCGAACCGTTAGGCGGAATCCGTAGACATTTTATACTACAGATCTGTGATTCAGCTATCGATTTTAACTAACAGGACATCAAATTGCTCTAAGAAGAACACTTTAAGTGTCACTGATTGTTTCATTGCATAAAGTGAATGGAGTGGGTGCTGCCTGCTCGGATGGAGTCCTCTAGATCACTCAGGTTAGTCGCTAAAAACGTTATCCGAGGTTGCACTGCGCCACAGTCAATGATCTACCTGCATTCATACCATTTGCTGTTCTTCTAGTTAGCCTTGTTTGTACGGTTTTTATCCCCTTCAATGGAGTTGTTACACATCATTATTGTGGTGAGCGGCGACCCGAGCCACAGTACCCTCTAGTTTTACTCATGGTCGTCGTGAATGATTGAATAAAATGCCACCCGTTACCTTACCTTCTAAAGCTGATGAGCCCGCGTTTGCTAATAGGTACGATGAATTGTTCACCGTCCACAACCTGTTTGATCATAATTCACATTGATGTCTAACTGTGCTTAGTCACGGATTATTCAGATTTATCAGATTAATTCTTATATATTTACGAACGATTGATGTGCACCCAACGAACATTTAATTATGTGGAACTTTTCAAAAACTCTGTTTTACAGCTTCCGAAATAAGCCTATCTGCCAGTCTAATACGTGCTCTCCCAAACCGTACGGGCTAGCCAATGTATCCCGTAGGGAACCCCAAAAGTTGCTTTCAGTATAACTTTTTTCGAGGCAGCCCAATTTTCGCTGGCACTTTCTTAAACCCAGACGGACAATCTTTTACACACCATTCCTCTCAAGTAACTTGACAAAATTTTACTGGCTATCCTTCAAACGCAAGTGGAATTGTTCGAGAATTTGCATTTTCTAACCTACAGCTGGTGATCATATGTATGATTTGCAGTTCACAGCTGTGGACACTGTGCCCCTTGAAACCATAATAGCCCTCGTTACACCGTTCCGATAACTGTGACTTGCATGACCTTTCAGTCGTTTTGCGTTGACTCAAAGTAGACAATATCGACTTTCCTCGAGCTTTTGAGCACTTCTTAATATAATGGTGAAATGTGTTGTATAATCTCACAAGCACCACTGACATGTAACAACCAATTTTACGTGGCTAGCACACGATGATGATCGAAGTACGTTCGTGCTGTTACTTAATATTTAGTCACTTAGACTTATTAATTTCATTTCAACTTTTTAGCCCGAACAAAAACTTGATCGGTAACTTAGTACACCAATTCACCAGAAACGTTTATGATCAATGTAGAATTGTATCTGAAATTTTATTTTATTCCCTATTGTATTTACAAAATCAGTTGTAAGCAATGCGTGTGTGCAGTTTTTCTGTAATCTAGCTACTTCGAGTACAAAAGGAGTGTAACTACGGAACAATTCGTGTACACCAAACACTTCTTTAAAAATCTGTTGAATCCTGTGATTAGAATGAATCAAGACTTTGGGTACATGAAAAATCCTGCCCCCAACTCCATTCACTGAAGAACACATGATTAACGAAATGCAATGACCCAGTTGTTTCGCCTCACCCTGTGCTTATTGATTATTATTTTCTGGTAATATGTGATTATATTTTTTTTAGCTTTAGTTCATCTTTTGTGATTCCGACTTGCAAATTTGTTCACTGTTGAGGGCTGTGTATGGGTTTGTTGCTAAATATGTACCAGTGGGTGTTCGTGTGCTATGATACGTGCGCTGTTACTCGCATATCAGTGAACTGGATTTGTGAGGATGCAAGCTTGCTGACCTTCCTCGTTATTAAACAAAGCCCTCTAGAATTCGCTGGAAAAGATCATACATATTTGAATGTCTTCGAGTATTCCACAAAGTATGGCCTTATGTTCACGTAACTCGAGTCCACTTCGCATGAAATTTGGAAACATTTCGATGTTAAGTAGAAGGTCACCATAGTGACAGGTTTGTGCAGTTTGTCTTACTCATGGTTTGCAATTTGGAAAGCCAAAAAAGCATGCGCATAGTCAACATTTTAACTAAATTCCACTCTAATAAAAAGCTATATTACATTCTAAACTGATCCCAGCAGTCAATTAATAGTTGGTTTTAAACAGCCGATCGTGTATGTGTTCGCTTGAAGTCGGGCTTAATTTACTGAACTAAAATGCGTCTTGGTAACGTCTAACAGCAACAATTGTTTGACAAAAACAAGTTGTATTAAGAGGTTTAGGACCTAATTAAGAATGTCATTTAGTTCTCATTTTCTAGAGTTTTTCGTGGCATTACGGAAAACTCTGTGGACAGTGTTGTTTTTGTGTACTCTTCGTTCACCAACCTCATCCGAATCCTGGTCGATGTCTTCTTTGTTCATTCTTGTTTGATTGATGTTCTCGACCGATGCTTCGAATCAGACTTTTTTTATCGTGAACCTGTGTCCGTCATGTTTTCCACTGATCATGTGGAAAAGTCGCGAAAAGCGAAACGTTTCTTCTGCAGTATTTGGCGTTTATCGACTATTAAGGCAAACTTCATATCCTGATATTTTTAAAAGGAGGTTAGTTTGTTAACGGAATCACTGGCTGATCGCTACCAGATTTCCATTTGGCTTCACGTACGTAAGTGCAAAGGTACTAAACGTGATTATTCAATCACTTAAAGCGATCTTTTTCAAATGACGATAACTAGCGATGGTTTTATCCTGCTAATCATTGCAACTTAAATTGTTCTCCTCGGCAAAGATCGCACACTGACAACAAAAGTGCTCCCAGTAGACAGAACTTCCTTGTAGAAAGGAGCCTTTCACCGTATGGGCGTAAGAAGCCTAGCGAACTCAACATGGGGACTTTTGAACGTTTCCAGACTAACATTGATGGTTTTATCTTTAGTCTTTAAGCTCACGATGACATCAACGATTTGAAACAAGAATTATGTTTGCGGAAATAAGAAGCTAATTTGTGGTGTACATCCGTGGATACAATTTAGATGTCAATCTTGAGAGCATGTCACCTGTTATTTTCAAACAAAAATTAATTCTATTATCAGTTTCTGCTGTTCTTTTGTAGGGGACTGGGTATTTATGTTAAGTTCGCTTTAGTTCTGCGACATTCCTCGTTCGTTGCACATATGGAACCGGGGATCGTTTCTGTAACCTTGACTGTTCCAGATCCGTTACAGCTTCAGACGGTTTGGTTGTCTTCCTGTGCTCAGTATTGGTTTCTGCAAGTATCGTTTATATCTGAAAGCATCAGCATCTGTGGTTGATATTTTGGTCGGTTCACGGATATTATAAATGGGTATAATCAGCGGACCACGATTCAAAGGGTGGAAATCATGAGTTATGGGATATGGAGAGCAAATCTGCGAGGGAAAGGCTATCGAAATTGACAGAACATGTGAGCAGGCCCGGCCTGTGAGTGTACGTGCAACGAAACTCTGGCTAGATTCACTGACGTGACCTAGTGTTGTCTATTCTTTACTGGAAGTATTCAACGTGCACAGTCGAATTATTCACTCTCTTGACCTTAGAGGCGTTCCCTTTTTCTCCTTGTGTCAGAATGAGGGGCGTATCATTCTTTATAGGGAGGAGCTCTATATCCTGTCTACACCGGCATTGGCTGCATAGGTGGCAACGGCTGGAATTCACGCTAGTATTAACATTTCATTATGCTCAACCTTGTACTTAGTGGATCACGATCTGCATCTAACTTGCTCTCTTTGCACTCACGGTATTCATGGAACAGTTGGTTAAGTTTGTGTTCGAGAGAATTACCACGTCGGTGTAGGCGTGAACAACGAATACCTACAACTACTTTCTGTTGTTTTTTTTGTGCATTTTTATTGTCGCCACTTGTGAGTAGTATGTTTGGTGAGACTGGACCTTGACGTGGTGTGACGGCTTGAGAATCTCGATGACCTTTTGGGCTAAACTGGACAGAGTTACTCATAACAGGCAGGCGAGCAGGTAGAGGTCTGACAAACCACAATCTCCTGGTCCTCCAGGTTGGGGGTTGGAAGATGGTTGGCATCTCTTCCTGAAAAACGTACCACTTCTGGTACACCGCCACCCACCCGCTACCTTGCGGTACAGGCTATTGAGCCAAAGGCTTTGGTTGAGAACCCTAATCATTCTCCTGTTCAGGTCTGGGCGTCCTGGCAGTATTTCAGCCCACACACAACCATGAATACTCAGTATGTCTGGTTTGAAGTTATTGCTGTTACTTCACTCCAAAAATTCGTTCAGTCATTGGACCGTGACGATCATTAAAGCCGTTTGTTCGTGTTCTTACAGGCTACCAGTAAAACAGTGCCTTAATATTTGACGGAATGTTATTCTCGACGGACTTTTTTTTGGAGTAGCCTACTGATCAGAGTGGTTATTCAGAATCAACTAGGGGAACTTTTGGCGACTGATGTTTCGTTCACGTATGTACACATACGCCGTTCGGCATCCTCAGGAAATTACTCACTAATCAGAATTAAGCTGTTAATTTTGGACGTACCAACATATTTGGGTTTGGTCGAAATAAGTGCGGAACATTTCCTTTCGTTTTTCTTTCAAATACAATTTTCGTTTCATGCAAGCCGTACGATTCTAGTTCGTTCCTACAGGACTCTTACTTATGCGAGTTACGCCGTATTATTCCCTGTTTTCACAAACGCATGAACTTTTCCAGTTTGCACGTGAAAATAAAAACTGTTGCATTCACTTGCTTACTTCTACATACTTCGCCTCCTGTTTTCGGGAGTTGTTTGTAATGTATTTTTGACGTCTTCAATGTGTCGTCGATTGTTCACTGTGCGAATAACTAGTTGCCTACCCCTCTACTTTGTTTGAGTAGTGTCATCTTTTTTTCAGAGCATTGTTCATTCCTGCTATTTTCAACTTGTTTGTTGCGTATACAGGTATTACATTTCGTGGTTGTACCCTACCTTTGGTCTGTTCGACACCGGTTCGCAATTTACTTACTTGGAAATGATCTGACACTTGGAACGTTTGGGATGGTCCACTTATCCCATTTGCCACCTCGTTCAGTAGTATTTTGACACTTATCCAAACCTGATTTGTCGCTACGCGTTGCTAAACATAGGAGGTCGCACAGCAACAACTCATCGCTGTGCATAGAGGATTGCTTTTGGAAATTCCTCAAAGTTGAATGTGAGCATAATCAGGGGCAAATGGGTTTACCTTGGGAATTATGTCACGGCTGGTGTTAGTGAGGAGATCTCATTATTTTCTGCTGTTGCCCGGTTGACATTCAACAAATTAGAACACACCCGACTCTGATGCGCTCTTCCTTATCGTCGTTGTATAGTTTTCTCTGCACTTGCCCCCTTTCCTACTCTTTTTCTCCATAGTCTCTGTCCGATCCTAAATTCGTACGCCGACATCTTATCCTATTTCATACCCCTCAGATGTTCCTTCTGCTCCACTAAACTTTCTGTTTAAAGTATTGCATAGTCGAACTCACAACCATAAATCATCACAGTTCTGTGATATAAAACGCCTGATCTTGATATGGAAACTGTGATTTGTCTAGTTCTGTGAAGCATTGATTTATTAGATCATTCGAAACTGTCTTCAGCCATCGTGACTTAATTCACGATGTATAGTGAAAATCACTCAAATCCGCCACACTACTCACCGATGGAATAAATGGTAGGTTTTTCACTAGTGTTCCCAATATCGTTTTTGACGACACTCGTTGCAGTTCGGTCTTCAGGGTCGAGTGTAAGGTTTACTTCCTACGAACCGTAACACACTGTGGTATGAAAACTGAGGTTCCTAATCCCGTTTTCTACCTGCCGAAATCAGCTAATCTGGTTGGTAGTTTTCATCACATATGTACCGGGTCAGTACGTCAGTACAGTCATACTCATATGTATGACATAGTATATTCTCCTGGCGTCCATCTGATATTCGGATTCGAATCCGATTTTTTTTTCAATTATCTCAGCTGCACAAGCTTGGGAAACCTCGCAGGACCCAGGCAACATATGGCCTTGCATGTTACGTGACAGCGAACTTTGTAGTGTAAAGACTGGAAACTAAACCAACAACTCAACTTTTTTGTGCAACGTAATGTGGGTGGTGTATTTTCATATTAAATGTGACCTACTGACAAGTAGTTATGTTACTTTTATGACACATTCCGTGGTTTGATTTTCCTATTGTCGACTTATCTGGAGGTACTGAAATAGATTGTTACACTTCTACTATTCGTTTTGCTACACAGTCGGATGAACTTATAGAACTTATTAATTGAGAAAATGATTTTCTAACATTCAGCATAGCGACCTTGAGATCCACAGCCATTTGGATCACGAGCAAGCGTGAACTACCAACAAACGCATGTCTCACAGCAGGCATGCGTGACAGTGTCATATTCACCAACACTCCCGCTCTCCTCCAGTAGACTTTGATTTGCTCCACGTCTACGATTTTACTGACCCATTTGACTTCACATTTTTCATATATAAACCGCATGTTCCATATGTAGTTGTAAAAGTTCGATGAGAATTACCGAAACCAGTTGTTCGTATTATTGAATTTGAAATCCGTTGGTGATTATATTTCTAGTACATGCTGTTCATACCTGTGTACCTGCTGCACATACATTGATGTGATAAAGTTTTATATAAGGGCCGGTTAGGATCATTAAAACGAAGTTGGATTAGTGTGCGATCAGTTGGTTACCGTTCGTTTGATCCCATGCGTCACATTCACTGGTTGGTTGACCCATTTTTTAATCGCTTTGGGGCCACGGTAGTCGCAGTAGTCTCGTCAGTTACCTAAAATTTGTAAACTATGCTCGGAAAGATGGTTCTTTTGAGTGTTTCTCGGGTTGCGTAATCAGGTCACTGATTCACATTCTTGGTTCATTTACGCGGTTGTTTGGTAGACAGCCTAGGAGTCTTCCCCAGGTGTAAGGCGGTTGGCTAGGTTTTCATGTACAATTCTGGTCGTTCACAACTTCAGCCAGCTAATCACAACGAGCTAAGCTGAGTTATGGATTTGAATATTTGACTGTTATGCAAAATTTGGACACATCTTTCGTGCGTGCCATAATGAATTAGTGGTGACGGTCGCTGTCTGCTTCTAATAGGCTTCTCTTATACTTACGTTTTTTTTACGCCTTATTCTTATAACCCTCATTCGATTGTTCGGATTGAGGTATGCATATGCGCTGCTCTGTCTGTTCGGACGAACTCTGCATTTGTTAAGTTTCTACCTTCAGCTCACGTACAACGTGCACTACAGTTTTGCGTCAGAAGTCACTCATTATACGGCTCCCACTTGAAGATTTCAAGATAAAACTTTCGCATTTACCGATGTCACATTTTTGCCTCATTGTTAGTTTAATGTCGCTAAAAACTTCTATGTTATTGCCTGTGTTCACTGGTTGGTTCAGACTGAGCTGATTGCGCTAACGTCACAGTGGTGTTCAGACACCTACATTCGTAGGCCACTTAACAGGGCTGGGTCAGCGAACGTCAGTTGACCACAGTAGCCCGAACATACCGGGCCGATCAGACCGAAAGGTGTTACTCAGACCGAGTTTGCTTTCCTATTTTTACAGGTTTAACCACTCTTCTGTGATGTACACTCTGAGTTTACTGTACCAATTTGATTCAAGTGTGTGTTGGTATAGGCGTTTGCACAATTTCTAATGCGATGTTTTCGTCTCCACGCTGTGCTTCACCGTACCAGTGCAACCCGTTTAGTCCGGACCTTTATATAGAGATGCCAATTACAACCCCTCGAGGCTTATTAAGCTAGTACCGAAGTATAGAAACAGTTATCTAGACATGAAAATGGTGTCCAATAATCTTAAAATCAGAGGCGTGTACGACCTCAGAAATCTGTGGAAATACGCCTCAGATCAGTTAGGTATCCATCCCTCCAGAACCACATGTACATAGTATGTTGTTGGTCTTATTGTAATTTTTCACTTCTGGCTCCACAGATTCTTGTGACTAGATGAACCAATTATAAATTTGTGGTTATTCAGAGTGAACAGAATGTAACTGTACGAATTTGAAGGCGAATGGTCGGTTTAAGTGCACAAAGTAATGATTGACATTACGCTCAGTTTGCCCATTGCGGTAGTGCGGGGACACTACAAATTATTCACAAATGAAATCGATGCAATCAATTGCATGGGTTTGTCAGAGTCACTTGTGTTTGATAGGGGAGGTTGTCGAGTGCGCTGGAAGGTCCGTTCACCTCACCATCGGTGCTGGACGGTTCGATCCGTCTAAGACGGACAGCCATATGCTATGGACATCGAAGCCGTCGGTTCGTTGACTAACTTCCTTCATGCAGCCCTGAATTGTCATCACTTACGTCAACGTTTCCCGGGCAAAATTAGTGACTGCTCCTGACATATGGCAGGGGATTTCAGAATCCGTGATCATTGTCCTGTATTCAAGTCGCTTTTCGTATGCCATCAGTCTACTGTTATCACTAACCCGATCGCGGCATTGCTGTCCATGTTTTTTATAGTTCATTGCCAACAGGTATGCTTACCTAGTCCATTTTTTGTGGCTCCTACACACCCTCTCTTTGCCACTGGTTCAGCTGATCAGAAAAGGCTTACGTCAAAGTGTAACTCGGTCAGTAAGCTTAACAACCAAATGCTTACAGGTTGCTGTGAAATGAAGAAAGCAGACTTGCTTCCTATGTATGTACTTCAATTTGGCCACGAATTTATGGGGGCATTCTCCTGTTTCAACCACAAAAAAGGCCCAGCTTGCCAAGCACTTGCTGCAAGATATGTGAATAGGAAAAGTCTCGAATCCCAACACATTGTTACACGGCTGACATTTCTCCACTTCTGCTGTCAACAGCGTAGCATCAGTTCTTCTGTTTACACATGCTGCGCAGTGCATATCCACGTTCCCAATCGCCGTTATCGGTTTCTTGCTTTCCTGACTTTGAGGATTACCGGTAGCTTCGGTGCGCTAGTCTTTCTTTCCAGTTTGCGCTATACTAGCTAACGACGATGGGACTTATTCAACACTCTTCCTGAAACTCCTTTGTTTCTTGTCACCTGCTAATACATGTTGACCTCCTAGTCCGGTGATTCTCTTCTGATTCACTTTCCTAGCTATCATGCCACTTTGATAGCTCATATTTTGTCTTTCTTTCTCATTTTTCCACCCGCCAAATCCGTTGACCAGGGTCCCCGGATTTCGGATATTATTATTGGTTATGGAGGCCGTTGAGCTCTCTGACTGCCGTCCTTCAGCAGCTGAAGTTGTTCGCAGTCACAAAAACCATACGCCACGTTGTTTTTTACATTTGGCCAGTATGCTCTGCTTCAGGACATGAGTTTTCCGCCTGTTTTCTCTTCACTTGTCTTGGAATGACCGTCTCACGGAGGCTGCCATCATGAAGGCACCACTTTGCTTCCCCAACATGGTTAAAACCAACTCTTCTCCGTTGGAGTCAACTGTTTCTATATCCTCCTCGTTAAAGTTTTGCGGTATTTGCGACTTGCCAGCTCGTCGATTACCTTTCAGGGTAACATGTCTTAACCCCGTGACTTCAACTGCTCCTGTGGGTCTTGTTTTATTACCAAACCGGTACTTTTAAAATTACTTCAGAGAGTTCTCCCTCCAGTTGGGAGCAAGAACGAAAGTCAGAAACACGGGCATGTGGTTGATCATGAACTCATTTTTGCGGACGCAGTGCCCCTTCGGGGTAGTTTATCTTTCGACGTCCTGATCAAATCTTAATACTTATGATCGGCTTTCATGTGAACCTGTTGGCCTAACGATTGCGACATCGGATCGTCCGGTACTCAGATAAATGCCAAACACTCCTTCTTAGTGATCGAATGCTCGTACTCCGTTGGCATGCTCGATTATTCTTTACTTCTGCCTGAATACTGCCTTTTTACTCTGACCACTGGCCTCTGTCGCTGCAATGGACGTGCTCGTATGTGCGGTACAAATTCAACACTACAAACAGCCATTTAGGTTGCGGCATTGTTCTCTCTTCCTATCAGTCGCATCACGTGTCTGTACGGCTCCTATTTGCTGTTCCATTCAGCAAAAGGAACAATCGTTACACACATAAAACTCTCCAGATCACCGGTTGAGGCACTTCTTTCGTCACGAGTCATTTTTGTCAGTGCTAAAACAACTCTCATGTTTGTCGTTCTTCCGTAAGGTTGCTCTCAGTGCAGATGCCAGCTTTATGTATTTGTATCAGTATTTCATTGTCAGTACTTTTAACCACTTCCACCGAGACCACGAACGTTGCTGGCGATTCCCGTGTCACTTGTGTATTCACCAATGTTCATTCGGGCAATACGGACTTGACAGTAAACAGCCATCCGGAGACTTTCTGTAAATTGTTCCAACTCTAACTGCTATTTGGACTTTTGAGCCGGTCCAGGTCTAGCTGTCCTTAAAAGGCGGCTATAAACACAAAGGCATCTGGTCCCTGTCCAATTCGAGTATCGCGCCGTAACACAGCTACCAGTGCCTTATTTGCAGCAGTCCACTCCAGGCTCGTAGGACCTCTTCGCACCTCGTTAAGCAGTGCCTTCGCTCCACCCTTTATCAACGTCCACAGGGGAACTAGCTTCCCGCGGTTGGCCAGGTCTCCGATCTCTTGGCACACGTCCTGGATGTTCTCCGATCGCCTCCAGTGTCGGAGGTTGCGGTCGGAGGACGTTCATCTTCAGGTTAGTCACGGCACCAATTGTTGCGACCGCAAAAGACGTTTATTCCGTGAAGTAGTTTATTGCCTGATACCTGCCACAAGATACGTGCTCATCTCTGCGTAGTACCTAAGTGAGACTTAATTCCTCAGTTTACCTCTAGTTTTAACCACACGCTTCTGTCCACCCATTACTTACACGAATAACTATGAATAGTCCTTTCCTTGCTTCGTTGCTCCCGTGATCCTTACATAGGTTTATAAAAAGCATGTCCTTCGTACCACACTCCCCAAGGCTTTTCCGATCATTACTTGCCGTCATTAGTTGACGCTCACTCCCTATTAATTCCTACAGAAAGCCTTCAGTTGTGTGATAACAACGATGTCACCGTGGTGATCATTTTTACTTAGCACACGTCGTTTCCTCTGTAACCGTTAAAAGGACACTTCTCATATGGTCGGTTTGTTTTGCCTTTCCGAATGACATTGTGCGCGTATCATAGTTTGCGCTAGGGTTGGTCACCCGAGTTTCTGATGACCAGCCATGAGAACTGGGGTATTGATGCTTAAGGTGAACCTTTTTGTTCACTTGACAATTTATGATGGTATTTCATCTTCACTGTTTTATGTCGGTTACTTGTCACAAGATGTCTGTTATATCGATTGTTATTCACCCAATTTTCAGTTATCCCGAGTGCGTCTCTAATTAACATTGCTGGACAGTAGAGAGTGGGTCGATCGTCTGACGATTGGTGTTTCGATCGTTAGAGTGTTTTTTTATTAATTCTTGGGGAGGAACATAATTTTACGTGACCGCCTAAGTTTGCATCACGTTTAGTGATCTCAGGAATACACCTTTTTTCGGGGTTAAGCAATTTGGATTTTGCAATGTTCCGTAATTTTTCGTTTCCTTCATGACAACTTGGTTTCCATTAGTGTGTGATGTTTCTCGAAATTGCTTTGCTAGTTACACGTCTTGATTCACATAGAGAGCCGACCCGGGATGTGGTGAATTGGTACAGATCATTTGAGGCATTCGACAACTAGGCCGTACCTAATGAATCAATTGTTAATCAGTCCTCTCTGGCTGGTAGTTGATATGAAGAGCATAATCGCGTTTGGGCACGAGCAACTTGTTTTATGCAATTTCTGTACAATGCTGGCACCCAATTTCAGTTCATTTTGATCTAATCAAATCCCAGTCACGTGTCGCCAGGGGGAGGTCAGCATACACATGTTCGCTGTTTCCGAATTGTATACTGTTCCGCTTAGTGGCGGAAGCACGCTAATCTTTTACGTCCAGTCTTTCTCAAGTCAGGATTACGTTTACGCGATTCTTCGGTTAGCGTTCGATCGACCTAACTTCCGCGAGTGGAATTTACCCGTTAGCGGTGCGGTGTATTCACCGAAGTGTCGGCATTCGTAAATAGTAATGAAATTTTTTTTCTAACCTGGGATAGCCGATCCTATGAAGCAAGCTGTCACATCCTATTTATTTTGCCTGTTTGTAGTCCAAAGCTAAATGCTGTGTTTCCTCGCCAAATTTTGCGTGTATATGATGCAAATAGTCACTATCATATCCCATCGAACGGTGGACCGGATGTCTTGTGGTGGAGGCAACCCGTCGTTCAGGAGTTCGCGTACCGTGTGAATTGAATGAAAAATATCTGTCTCCTTGGGTAATAGTCTCAGCTTTACACTTCTTTTCCGAGATGAGCGTGACCTGATAATCTCCGTTTAAACAGCCGACTAACTGTAGCATACGCCTTTATGGGCCTTAGTTTATTTTTTAAACAATTTTGTGTTACTCGTGAGTAGTATGGTACATTTATTGTTTTGTTGAAAATTCCATTATGATAAAATCTGGGCATCTGCAAACATCGGGTCTGTAACAACGTTCCAGGTCAGAAATCCCTCACCTGGATTTGGTCACACACCCGTCCTAAGTAAAGGACCAAGGCTTGTTGGCCGTGATCATTCGGAGACGGAGCTGTCTTTGCCTCCCATGGAGGTGCGGGAGATTTGGTCAGAATCAGGACTGACCTTGCGGACAAAGTTGGAAATCAAGTTAAATACAGTGTTAAATCTAACACAGAAAATCTAAAATGCCTCAACAGGTTGCTACGAAGAGGCCGATGCTGACTGGATTAGACATTTTTATGGACTTCTGTGACCCGGCATGGCGACTTATGGCTGCCTGGTTTAGAGCAGGAGCGCGTCTATCAGTGTTTGCTTCCATTCGTAATGGCGTGCTGAGTTGGACAACACCTGAAGTGCACTAAGAATTCACACCGTGAACCAGTTCATCGGCTGGCTTGTTGCTCATGATCAAACCTATCTTGTTCGACCTAATACTGGAAGCAAACTCGGTGATCGACCGCCTACTCTGTGCATCTATTTCTCCTGTTTGATCTATATTTTCAAGGAGAACTGTTTCTCCCTGAATGTAACTAGCTAAGGCTTGTTGTATCTGTGACCCTTTTCAACCGGCAGTGTAGCTGATTATTGAACCTCTAACTCTTACCTTTACAACATTGCCTATTTTCTCAGCCTCTTCTATTTGCAGCAAACGATCTTTTTTCAAACCTACATTATTGCAATGAACGCATTTGACTTTCACCAGCCTGTACAGCAGGTAGCCAATGTTTGAGTCGCCATCTTATATCTTTTGGTTAGTGTTGCCTCCACTGAAATGTTTCGACTTTACGAAACTGAACGTGGAAATTTTCATATCTGATTTACACACTACTCACCTACATTTAAATTGCTACGAACGTTTGAATTTGAAGTATCATCTATTATGTCTGTCGTATCATATACCTACCTGATAAATAATTTACACTGGCGAGGGCCGTTTTGGTTTCTCATGTCAAACGCCGGGTATATAAAGCGCGTTTTTATCAACCGAAAAATCGCCATTTCGAGGTATATATATATATTTATTTAAATTAATCAAAAAGGGGGTAGACACTGAGTAGTGAACGATTTATTGTGACGTTTCAACTCCACACTAGGATCCGTTATCAAACAAATAAATGTGTCGGATTGAGGTTGTTCTACCGCTCACCGTGTCCGCCTGTCCGTCTGTCTTCGTTCGCTTTTCGTTTCACCGTCAACGATGCTGACGTAGTGGCTGTCTATGTCAACGTGTCGATTGAACGAATTCCGCGAATAGAGAGCTTCGAGTACAAGTCGTTCCCCTTTCATTTTCGCCCGCGCGACCACTTTTGCATGGTCTATGTTGACCTCGTGACCTGTGTCCGCACAGTGGTGCCACAGTTGTGATCTAGGGTCGGCTCGTCGCATTGCTAATTTGTGTTCGTGCACGCGTGTGCGCAGCTGTTTGCCTGTCTCCCCCACATACTGTTGGTCACACCCGAGGCATGGAATCGCGTAGACCACGCCAGACTGTTCGTGTGGTTCTACATGA